>JAUTBZ010153435.1:0-11518 GCA_032361785.1 Lepetodrilus galriftensis
TTTATGGGTAATTTATTAATTGTATCATGTTCTACACGAGCAAAGAAAGATTACTGTGAAATTTGGGCATATTTGTTGGAAAGACTATTATAGCAACAATGTCGTGTTACAATACATGCGTTTCTTTAGATTCTTCTTTCAGTATATATCGTATAATAGTGCTCTACCTTATAATGTCGGGTGGGTGGTAGCGCAATGATAATATATTAGTATATATACTATACTAGAACCTTTGGACTTAGGAGATAAAGCCTGGTCCCGCGGGAGCCCGCGAAAGTTATCTTTCTGACGCGATCGAGATAAGTTTGAAAATAAATGGCACGTTTTTGCGATACCAACTGAACCTATAGCAATGCAAATTATCATCCTTGGTCTGTCAGTACCAGCCGTTGATCGAAGGTTTACTGCAACATTCAGTGCTACGGATGTTGCGGGTTTCTTCATGCCCTATATATAAACTTACAAGACATGTACAAGGGAAATAATATATTGAAACTGAAAGCTTTTTAAATGGGGTATGGGCCTGGGGCATACCATGCAAACGCAACTTCTTATAGTATGTTATGCAGTAGACTTTTTTGTTTGTTTTTCGTTTTTAATTTGCTTCCACGGGCCGCGTTCTAGTGGCAGTGGCTTGGACGTGTTTAGTTAACCGTGACGCGTGATGTCTCGGGGCGAATGAAAATCAGGACCGTACAAATCTGGCTGTTCACCGTTAGCTGCTACGGTGGTTGTTTAGGTCAAGTCTTGGAAGAGAATGATCGCGATGGCTCGTCGTGTAGGCCTGTTATCGACCGGTGGTTTGAAAGTGATAGAAGCGCGCTGTTGGTTTAGAATCATTCCCGACAGACGGACCTTCTTTCTATCTACGGCGACAATGGCGAAACTGTCCCCACCCCCGGAGACGCTTCTAAAACCCATGAATTTCCCCTTCAAGACGCTGATGGGTCCTGGCCCCTCCAACTGTCCCCCCAGAATTTTGGCCTCTGCTGCGCTACCCATGCTAGGGCATCTGCATCCAGAATTCGTTCAGGTACAATAAAATCGTGGCGTGTAAATTTGACAGATGCGTGTCCATGGCAAATGGTGGTCTGCCATACGGTGGGGTCGTGCCCCTATATCCGTCATGATAGAAGTCGGAATTGTAAATTTAATGAAATCTGGTGTGGATTAGATCTACCTTTGATTCTGCAATATGGTATATAGCCTAGTCTAGATGTATTTAATAGACCCATTCAGGAGGATAATAGGATATGTATAAGTTTAATGAATCTGCAAATGTAATGAACAAACTACATTATTAGTAATTTTCCCTTCTTTCTAATATAATGATCATAATATTCATTTACAAATCAATTAAAATGATATACTTTGAATTATATACTACTAGTATTTAAGTTCCCTATTAAATGCATGTACAGTGGTGGGTGGATTCAAAGGGGCGTGAATACATTGGGTGCCCTCCCCCTTGAAGATTTTTATATATGGCTATTTAAAAAAACTTAATTATATATTTAGTTACAACGAATCTGTAGCAAGTAAAACAGTTAAATTCTAGCTTCACAAGTCTGGATAAAGCAATCTATAAGGGAAAGGGTTAATACTATGTGGGATATAAGTAGGTTATCAACTTGCAAGCTTTACTATGTTATATACCTAACATTGTTTCTTTTTAAAGTAACAAACAGTATAAGCACTGCTTGATAACATTACTACATTGTAGTCAATATTATTTACTAAGTGTAACATTGTTTCTCCTTTTAACAACATGCAAGGTACATATTTTATACTAATATTTTATACTAATAATAATAATATAATATGTGCTACATTGTGCATACCACCTTTACAATGTAGTAACATAATATTCATGCTGTTAAAGTTGCACTTACTTACAAAAATTGATAACAATTTAAAAAATATATATATATTTAAAAGCAATTGTCCAATTTTCATTTGATATTTTAGCTACAGTTAGAAAAATATGATTAAAAAAGAGTCAGATAGCATGTGACATATTTGTAAAAAAAATAAAGATAAAGAGCATCTCATCTTAAACTTTTCACCTCTGACATTTGGAAGATATCCTCCTATCCCTACAGCATGTACAGTGCACGGTATCCTATTTTTTCAGGTCCATCTTATTATCAATATTTTTTGTTTTTGTTTATTGTTTTGCTCTACCGGTATTTATTTATTATTTTACAAAGAAGTTATTGCATATAGGGTTGCTTTCAGTGTTATAAGTAGGGTCTACAATGTATTTAATTCTTATCAGTTTGCTAGTTCACTCCAGAAAAATCATGCTTACGGTAATTACTTTTGTACTATTACTGTATTAAGAATGTCACATTGCAATGTGTGCTGTATACCACAGTGGTTTAAGCTAATAAAACTTGAAACTTGAAGAAACCTACAATGCCTGAAAGACATAGTGTTGCAGTAAACTAACCTGTGAACAATGGCTGGTACTGACAAACCATAAAAATTATAATATTGTATCCTAATGTAGCCAGGTGTGATATAAAATGCTCTTACTGGTCTCGGCCAGCGGGGTTTCTATTCCTCTTTGGCTCACTCGGTAGAGCGTTGGTCTCACAATCCAGCAACTCAGGTTCGAATCCCAGGACCGACAGGTATATCCTCTGTTTCACTACCATTAAAGTTATCTTGCCATTACCAAGGTCGGGTTCGAACTCAGAATGTTTGTCTCTTGTCCAACGATGTACCTCTGCCCTCCCATTATCATGATTATAAGCTAAATTTATGTTAAAATCTCGGTTCTTTATAGTAACAGTTATTAAATGTCCTATTCTAGATAATGGATGAAGTCAAGACTGGGATACAATATGCTTTCCAGACCCAAAATACCTGGACATTTGCAATTTCTGGAACAGGTAAATATAATTCTGATTGAAAACATTATCAGCCTTTCTGTTTCGTTACTTATGTAACTCAAAATATTGTTTCTGTGTAACCACTCAAATGTGTGTGTCTATGACAGGGCACGCTGCCATGGAGACTATGGTGTGTAACCTCCTTGAACCAGAGGAGACCGCTCTTGTTTGCCAGAATGGAATCTGGGGGCTCAGGTTCGCAGATATGGTGGAACGGAATGGTAGGTGTCTTAACTTCTGTGCATTATTGTTGTTGTTGTTGTTGTTGTTGTTGTTAATCTCTGTACCAGTGTGTACATTAAACATGTATTATTATTATTTTATATTTCTAATATTAAAATATGCAAATTAATTTTATTACTACTATTATTAAATTATTATTATTATTATTATTATTATTATTGTCGTTCCAATTATCTATATTTGCATGTTTTTCTCTGTGCTAGGTTCCAAGGCAGCCATTTTGGTCAGAAACATGGGAGAGGTGTTCTCTTTGGCTGAGATTGAAGAGGTATGGAAAATAATAATAATAAATGTAATAATAATATTGATTGATTGAATTTGTGTCGCAGTGGGAATATGTCTCTGATACATGACAGTACTAATAATAATAACAATAATTGTAATTATAATAATAATATAATAATTGTAATATAAACTTATTTAATAATTGTAATAATTATTTATAGTAATAATTCCAAATTACAGTTCCAAATTCAATGTAATATAAATGCTCATGTGACACTGGATATATCTAAAACTTTTATGACTTTGTAAAGACAACACATTTTCGCCAGTCATGCCACTTTTCTAAACCTCAGTGTTATCTCCTGTGGAAATTCACTGGGACGTTACTAGTCAATTGACCTCGTTCATTGCAGGGTTTGAAAACCCACAAGCCATCAGTTCTATTTGTCACCCACGGAGAGTCATCTGGGTCTACCATCCACCCAATAGATGGCCTAGGAAACCTCTGTCACAAGTAAGCTGGGTTCAGTAGTATCCATACCTCCACCAGTACATCCACACAGTGAAAGATTCCCGCAGCAACGTTAAACTGCATATTCACTCACTCACTCCACCAGTTCACAACTTAAATGTAAAAATAAATTAAAAATTAAACTGAAAAACCAAAATAATAGTTTTAAAAAAAACCATCTATAAATTGAAGAGTAGTGAGATAATTTAAAGTTTGTGTCCAAAAGTATCCACATCACCACACAGACCTAAATGTAAAAACCAACCAACTTTCTTCATGTCGCCAAAGCTGCGATTTTGATTGTCAACTGAGGTTTCTTTGAATGCACAGATTCTTGATGTGTATTGCGTTTTCGGGGAAGTAACAATAATAATTACAGGTTCTCTTTCTGCGCTATGTAGGTACGACTGTTTACTGGTGGTGGACTCTGTGGCTGCTATGGGAGGTGTCCCCTTGTACATGGACGCCTGGGGTACGTCTACGTCTTCGTCTTCGTATTCTAACACACCATGAATCCACGCAATCATGTAAGTGCAACTGTGTGGCATGACATGCTCCTACTGGTCGTGGACAGAGGGATTGCCCCTTTAGCTCAGTTGGTACTGTTGGACTCGCAATACAGCAACTCACGATTCGAATCCCTGGATGGGCATGTTCCTCAGTTACAATGGCGCCCGACGTGGGATGAAGTATTGACATGAGATGTCTGCATGCCTAGTATATAAACAGGTTACCATATATTGTTTGTTCACAGTGAAATATAGCCCCCAAAATGTATAAATGAGATTTCCTCTTGTTTATAAAATTTAGTAAAATAATAAATTGGAATATGAAATATTTAAAATAATTTCAGGAATCGATGCCTTATACTCGGGATCTCAGAAAGTCTTGAGCTCACCACCAGGTGTGGCACCCGTGTCCTTCTCTGATAAGGCCAGGTACAGAACTGTGTGGCTCACTGTGTGGCTCACCTTTGTGTATTAATTTCTACCTCACCGTTGTGCATGGCTTACTGTCTAGCTCACCTTTGTGCATAGCTCATTGTCTAACTCACCCTTGTGTATTACTGTCTAGCTTACCTTTGTGTATTACTGCTCACCTTTGTGTATTACTGTCTAGCTCACCTTTGTGTATTACTGTCTAGCTCACCTTTGTGTATTACTGTCTACCTCACCTTTGTGTATTACGGTACTGTCTGGCTCACCTTTTATTACTGTCCGTCTCACCTTTGTGTATTACTGTCTAGCTCACCATGCTCACCTATGTGTAAATGTCTAGCTCACCTTTGTGTATTACTGTATCACCATGCTCACCTATGTGTATTACTGTCTGTCTTACCTGTGGTAATTACTGTCTAGCTCACCTTTGTGTATAGCTCATGTTTGTACATGGCTCACTGTGTACATGTTCATAGTTCACTTTTGTGTACGGCTCAGTTTAACTTACCTTTGGGTATGCAATAAATCCGGAACATGTAGACAATTAGTTAATCTGTGAAATATGATTTTATTTTGTTTTATTAATCACTGCACTCAGAATAATCTAACACTTTTACTGCACAGGGAAAAGATACAAAATCGGAAGACCAAAGTCCGGTCATTTTATTTCGACGCTAACGAGCTGGCCAATTACTGGGGATGTGACGAAGGACCCAGGAGGTTAGTGGAATTCAGATTATATTAATAAGGCTGTGTGAGGATGGTGGGTGGCAATGCAATGGTAGAATGTTGGACCGGAGCCCAAGGCCCCAGGTTCAATTCCTATCTTGGCAGCCAGCTATTAATATTTGTGAAATGTACCTTTTCTAACACAATCATGATATGATGCGCTGTCTGTACCAAGCAATGCAGTTAGTCTGTCAGTACTGGCAGGTGCTTGCAGGTTTACTTCAACATTCAGCACTACAGATGTTGCAGGTTTCCTCCTGCTATAAACTAACCAGTTGGGATATGCGTGAAATAATCTTGAAAGCGGCTCTGAAGAGAGAAAAAAATAACATTAAAATAAATTAAAAGTTACTGATATAATCAGAGTAGTAATAACTCGACCAGTTATAAACTGTCGTAAACTTTGCACATATTTTCTGATGATTATTTTCAGTGTTTTATCAACGTCTGGTGACATTGCAGATTCATGCAATACACATTGTCGATAGATAACAGTATCTCAACTCAGTCATAGACTGTACTTCATGAACCTTTTAGCCATACTGAAATAACCGCAGTCACTTCACAGATTTATCCTTATTATCTCCACAGATATCACCACACAGCGCCCATCAGCAGTATCTACGCCTTGAGAGAGGGTTTAGCCCGACTAGCGGAAGAGGTACAAATAAATAATTAAGCCGTTTAGGTTGTTCATGAATCTCGGAAGACTTCATAAATAAATACTGTTTACATAAAAATACTAATAATTTTCAACACTAAGTCTTGCAGAGAAGCTATAAGAAATTTGTTAATATAATAATAGTAATATTAATTATTATTATTATTATTATTACGTCAAATCCATGCTCGGAGACTTGTTCGCTGGACTACATTATTACCAAAATCCAAAGTGCACTCATTTTACCTTCTCAACTCCCTGGGGAGTATTTAACCTCTGTAATATATTAACCACAATCACTAATTAACATTGAACATTTCTGGTTGTCTGCATCAGAATAAAGGTTAAATAATTAACTCTCTCTCCGCTGAAGGCATCCATAGATGCCCTAAAGTGCAGTGCCTGTGCCTAATCTAACAGGGAGAGGGTTAATTGAAATGTTCTGCCTATTTTTTTCAGGGTTTGGAATCCAGCTGGGAGAAGCACAAGCATTGTTCAGAGATGTTCTACGAAGGTGTGGAGGCGTTAGGACTGGAACTGTTAGTCAAGGACAAGGTAACACTGGGGGGCATTTCAATTACTAACTGGTCCGTAACCTTCATTGGACTCGTACTGAATGCAGTGTTCCTACTTAACCCTCTCCTCCATGGTGACTTGCAACCAGAGATGCCATAAAGGGCCATACTTGTGCCTTTTAGCATACAGTTTGTTATATTGAGTCATCAATGGAATATGATGTCAAGAAATTTTGCACACATGATATAATGTAGACAAATATTGCCTTCTAAGCACAGTATTTCTCATGTTTCTGGTATTCGTTATTGGTGCTATACAAACTTGAACATTATTATTATTATTATTGTTGTTAATATTATTATTATTGTTGTTAATTATTATTATTATTATTATTATTTATTATCATCATCATTGTTGTTGTTGCAGTCTATAAGGAACCCTTGTGTTACTGCTATCAGAGTGCCTGATGGCGTAAACTGGAAGGAAGTCTCAGATTATGTCATGAAGAAGTATGTATATTATTCATATTTATTCATATTTCGGAACCGTTTACTTTATATGTATTGAGATATGCTGGAGATATGTATGTATTATCTTATGTTGTAAAGTGCCTTTGAACAGGCTATAAGCATGAAAAGGGCGCTATATAAATATGGTATTTATTATTATATATTTGCTGGATATGTTAACCGTGAATTTAGAATAAATAATTGTTTTTCTAAAATAAAAATATGTAGGTCTGGATTTTATTTTAGGGTGATTGGAAATGTTTTATTGTATTTAATTTTTGTATTGATTCTACATGCGCTATGACCATGTAATTTTATTATGATTATTATATAAAAAATCACATAAATAAAATAGAAATATTTTTGTTCCAGTTACCGAGTGGAGATAGCTGGTGGTCTTGGAAGTTTGGCGGGGAAGATCTGGCGGGTGGGGATTATGGGATACAACTGTACCCCCGACAACGTCAGACTTACGTTACGTGCTCTAGGTGAGGCACTGAACCACTGCAAGAAATGAACTCGGAAGTTTGCTCAGGATTTTACCAGTTTATAAGAAAGATATATCAGTGCTCGACATTAACAGCTGTCTGATTACCCGGGACAAACCGAAAGCTGCATTCGGACAAGCAAATACTTTTACAAATTTAGTTGTAAATTGATATTTCCTTGACATGTTTGGAGGTTTTACCAACTGGATACATGTATTTCGGACAGGTGAAAGTGACCCCCAAAGTTGCCCTATCGGACGACCATGGCAAAAAGTTAATGTTGAGCCCTCTGTATATGAACAACTATTTACACTTTAGAATAATAAATAAGGAATAATATCAATGTTAATGTCACTGTAGCATACAAGTCCTTGGCTGTAGATTTTAATTCAGATGACAAAGTGAATATTAAATTATATAAATATAATAAGAAATTGAATATGAGAATTAACCTTTGGTAGTAGAAAAATAATTGTATACTTCTACGTTAATTCCAAAGAAAGTACTGTATGTGATTTCTATCATAAAGAAGTAACATTCCCAAAGAAAATGTTTCTGATTCTAAAAATATGAAAATGTCCAATTGGTTTCTAAACGTACAAACACTGATAATTTTTGTATTTTTCGAATAATTCAAATGATTACAAATACAATTATATACTAAAATTCTGCTCTTAATTCAAACTTGTATACAAGTTTGAATTAAGAGCAGAATTTCAGTAGATCATTTATAACAGTTTAACTATTAAATGCATGCACGTATAGTTGAACTACCGTATTTACATTATTTCAGGAAATCTTTAAATGAATACATGTACACTTACATTTGATGTTTTTTTCCGATTAAGTTGATAAATTTCCAAAGGGTCTGATGGACTTTCTCTTTGTCATGGAGTGGCGAAAGAAAAGTATCAAAATGATGATCCATATCGCAAGTGAATGGACTTTGCATATTTTGTTCCAATTTTATCTCAAACCATCATCATATGTCTTTTAAATATGTATGTATTTTGAATGTATTAATGTTTGACATAAAATGTTCCCATTATCGGGTGTCAATCATTGTGAATGTCGGCAAATGGGTATAAAAGGTATATTACTGGTACCGGTAGTATGTACAGTGCATGATGATGATTATTACTTGTTTTGTGCAATATCAATGTTATTATCCAATTAATAGTTTACATCTCAATCTTCCAATTAAAAGATTTACAATTTATACATATTATAAATATACAGAGCCATATGTTTGTTGTAAAACATTACATGTACCGTATGTCAAATGTTTATAATAAAATATATGTTTATTTTGAATGTTTGTTTTTCTCACATGGCCCCAAGATTATGGAACTTGGTTTTTTTTAAAGTACGATTTTTATGCCCAACTGAATTGTTTGTTCACAAATTCCCGTATACAATTTGAGATTGAGCATCTGTCAACAAACAAATTGTATGCCTTTAAACAGCTGTTAAAATACTTCATACGTTTGAGATTTTACTACCTATTGTGAAGCGCTCGTAATATATACCGAGAGAACCCAATCTTTATGAATTTAAAAACGCGTTTACAACTCCTGTGGATACACAATAACAGTGTAGATCTACGTTTATAATTACATGTATAAATAAAATAAAAAAGAAGAAGAATTAAGTTATAATGTAATGAGTTGTCATCAGTAGGTTAAACACCGCAAGACAGATACTGCTCACATCAAGATGGGAATTTACAATTTATTCTATGTTGCTTCGCGTCATGAATCCAATCATATAACGAAGTTACCCCCATATTCCCGAAACACGTACAGACCATAATGTCAAATTACGAATATTACGTAGGCGTAGGTATGTATTTCGAGGATGAAGTTACCAGGGAACAAAATAACGGATGTATGGTAGGCCTACATAAAATAGCTATGAAACACGTTGAGATACAAATCTGTAGCAAGACATTCAATCTTCAGGACACATTATAACTGAAGTAGGCTATACTTCTTTAAAACCCTTTGAAGTTAAAGATAAGATCTATAAGCAGTTGATACAGGCAATTTGAATCTTTAAAATAAATAATTAGCAAAGTACAATACAGGTAGGCTAATGTTAAAGGTGCGTATAATATTGTGTAGTGTGTACACTCTTAGGAGGAAGACCATTCACTTTTGGACCATGTTGCATGTAGAACTTCAAGTCATAGGGCCTAGTCCAAGCATAAGAAAACACACATTTTGCCGTTGTTTTCATATTTAATTAGTCCTAACTGTGCTAATATGGCATTATGGCCTACCCATGCATACTCATTTTAGAAACAAAGAAATGGAAAAATCACGATAAATTTGATTTGCATGCATACATTCTTTCATTGTCTTCTACACGAGATTCATGTGGTATTTGTCAATTATTAAGACAAACTTGTAGAATAATGTAGTTTGATATATGGATCTATGAGTGAGTCACTTTGGAATATCTGTTTTAAAGTTTAACCACCGCCTAGCTTGACCAGTTGTAATAATATATTGAGCTACTTTAATTAATTAATTATTGAAAGTTAGATTATAATAAACTTTCAGACTAGAAAATCAATATTAACAGATCTCTACTATCCAGAAACACTTGAAGTGGAAACAGGTGGCAACAATTCTGTGCAATAATAATAGATTTGACTCATGAATGGCTGATAATATTGCATAGCCTAGATAGAGCATTCACTTGGTTTATTATAAAAGGATAAAACCTTCTTTTATGCTTGCCAAACAACGCAGAACCCACTAGGCTAAATCTGAACAAAACCTGCAGTGATTTGACGCCTTCCAGGAACCTTGGCCAATGGAATGATAGCTTGCATTTATGGAAAACGGAAATGCCTTTTGCTGCCATTGCTGGAAACTTTCTAAGTTGAGAAACTTTGATTTGTTCGGTAAGTCTTTGTTTCTGGTTGCTGTCTTGTTGACACTAGCTTGTCGATGTATTTATCGGATTGACCTAACCCGTAGGTCATTATTTAGATGCATTATCCCGCACGCTCACCTGTCAATAGCTGAACTCAGACTGAAGCAGACGATGCGAGTCCTTCAGATACGATGTTGACAGTTGACTGACCACTGAATGTAAACAGTTGATGTTATTGTTTATGTTTTCCTACAGTGACAACGTAATTTAAGCGTAATTTTAATATGTTACTTAGCTCGTGTGACGGAATATTCACCTTTTTCGTATTATTTGCTCGACATACGTATTAGCCATTGATTGATGTTGTTGACTTGCCGTTGTGATTTGCTGTTAACAGTTAATCGGCCATTTAACAGCTGTTTAACACTTTACCAGACAACAGCAGATGCTCTGGTATTATAGAATGGTGATTGTGGATATTCCAGCAAAGAGAATGTTAACATGTCAACAACTCCAGAAAATCACATTCGGGTTATTTCACACTATATTTGGAGTTTACACTACAGTTTTACGGATAACATTTCCCTATATAATATTATAATGTTTATATAGTTCCCATTTATTAAGGAAAATATAGCTTTGAATTCAAGATCATAAGTTTTCTATATAATTTCATACAGTGTTAAAAAGTTTTATCACAATGATCAGTCATCATATATCATCCGTTAAGCGTAGATCAATTCACTTTGCTAATAAATAGAAATCTAAATATGTAGTCCTACCTTATTAGTACACATTCATCCCATGAAAAACACAAATCAAAATGAAAACACAACACTAGATCAGGGTTAGAAGTTCCCACTCGCCCGGCGGCCCGATCCATTTCTCGTAATGTTAAAGGTATCCTACGGGCGAGTA
>JAUTBZ010153446.1:0-26045 GCA_032361785.1 Lepetodrilus galriftensis
TGCTTACCATGTTGATACTCCTTGTGAGGATTATACTGTCCTCTATTTAAAGTATCCGTGTTAATGGGGGAAGCTCAACATCCCCTCTAGTTTTTACTATTTTAGCCAAGAAATCATGCTAAGAATGCCGTTATTGATGCTAAATACATTATGAATCTGCACAAAAGTGGCAAAAACAGGGGGGGGGTGTGCTTTAAAATAAGCTGATTTTGATATTATTAGAGGATATTCACGTATTTTAGGGATATTTGAGCCTAATTTAGAGCACACCCCCCTACTTTTTTGTTATTTTGTGCAACCTTTTCTTACAATAAATAGTACAAACTAAAAAGGTCGATAACTTTAGATGATACTTAGCTGACGTACCTCGTAATAATAAATTATTTCATGGGATGCTATAATACGCATTCAATATCCTAATAATCTTCTTATGACAGAACAAAAGCCACTCACTCAAGATAATAGCAAAGCCTTAGAAGGCACTATTTATCAATTTTATGAAACAATTGAGTCATGCTGGAAACTAAAAAAGAACCAATGTCTACAGATTGAAAAATACGGTGACATTTCTGTAGCAGGAGATTCAAATATTGAAGTTAAAAAGTATTCTGATAAGTTAACTGACTCACACAAGAATCTATGGAACACCCTATCAAACTGGTTAAAAGATGAATTTGACTCCAGTAAGTTTACCCAATTAATTCTTTTAACAACTCAATCTATCAGTAAAAAAAGTACACTTCACAATTGGAATAAAAACACGCCCCAAGAAAAACTCGAAATTCTTAAAAGCATACTAGATCTGGCCGAGAAAAAATTTACAGCAAGCGATAAAGAAAAGCCTTCAAAAACACTTCAAATAATGCGATCAGTATTAGATACAAAACAACAAAAACTGAATGATGTACTTGCTAAATTTATTATTACTGACTCCTCTCCAATGCCTAAGGAAAAGTACGAAAACCTCCTAGATGAACGAGCAAAGGCAGTATTAGAAAAAAACAGAGAACGTTATATAAATGCTCAAATGGGATTTCTTCTAAGTTCAAAGGTAATACACAGTAATACTTGGACAATCAGTTACGATGACTTTACAGCAGAAATACAAGAACTAACTTCGTATTTTGGAATAAATAACCGAACATTTCCTCCTAAGCCAATAGACCCAAAACAAATAACAGCAATTAATGAAGAAAAGTTATACTTAAGAAAGATAGAAGACATCAAATATAAGGACGTTATTGCTCAAGCTCATAATGAATACACAAATACCCTTTACCTTATAGACGATGAATTTAATCATGGCACTCCCAAAAAGCACCTTGATAATTATGAAGAAGATGTAATGACTAATTTTTATTCTAGATACAGAAAAGCCTGTAGAAACTATGCTAATAATTGTCCCAAAGATTTTTTTGATGATTGTATGACAGAAACTCCGCCTAACTTTCCTAGCTATACTGATCCACAAAAATGGTTCAGAAATGGTGTTCTACATATCAATATGGATGATGCATCCAAAGTTTTCAAATGGTCACTGGAGAAGCCTTAATAATGGCTAATGCAATAGATCATCTAGCAACTCTCAATTATAACGCATATATTATCAGCCCTTTATTTGAGATCTTTTTTAGAGAACTAAAAAACTCTAAAAAAAATATTTTGCTATCTTACTTATTATTGCCTTTAATTTTCAGCGATGAAACGATGGATAAAATAAAGAATAGTAATAAAAACTCTTCTTTATATACATTATTTGGTGGTCGTGACAGGGCTGTAACAGCAGGGCTTCAAGAGAAAGTTTTAGCTTTTAAAGATATTACCAATAAGTGCTTGTTGCTTGGGATACAGCATAAATCTATGCAAGTTAATGACAATCTATCTGTCAGCTTTTTAGAGCACAAGATTCCAAATATTTGGAGCAATAAAGATCACCTTAGAGCATCTCGCAACCTTGGTAAATTGTTAAATAAGCATGAACTTAAAGAAATATACCGAATTCTAGGCATTAAAAAATTATGAAACCATCTATTGAATACATTGGAGTAATTGATAACTTTAATAATGTTCATGCTGTACCGTTTAAACAAGGATTAAATATTATTACCGGCGCATCATCAACTGGAAAAAGTGCCCTAATTGAGATTTTTGATTATTGTTTTGGTAGCTCAGATTACACTGTACCAGTTGGAGTCATTACAGATAATGCCAAGCTTTATTTTATAGTTTTAAAATTTCAGAAACACTCTACTATTATCGCCAGAAAGCCCAACGATCCAAAAGGTTTTATTAAAGAAGTTGAGAAGATTGAAACTACCAATAACAGCCCCGATTTTGGGGACAATTTTTTTGAGCCTGACAGATTTATTAGACTTGAAGTTTTCAAAAAAGAGCTAGGATATATTTTTGGATTAGATATAACAGACACTGATACTAATCTAGAAACAGTAAGATATCGAAGACAAAAAAGTCCTGCCCCATCAATAAGAAGTTTCACTTCTTTTATGTTGCAACATCAAAACCTAATTGCAAATAAACATGCTGTATTTTATCGCTTTGATCAAAAAGAAAAAAGAGACCAAGCGATTGAACATTTTAAAATTTTTCTTGGGTATGCTGATCAAGATTTTTTCATATTTTCACAAGAATTAAATAATCTTGAGATCGAAAAAAGAAAAATTAATTTACTAATACCCAAAAAAGAGCAAGAAGATAAGGTAAATACTCATGAGTTATCAGCACTACTCAGAAAGTATGAATCAATTTCTGGTGTTCAGTTAGTAGACTCACCTGTGGAACAGTTAGTTAAGAATCCTTATAAGTGGTTAGAAACTATTAGGCAGATCAAACCTAGAATGGATAGCTCGTCTGATAAAAACACTTTGCTACTTGAATCACTAGATAAAAAAAGGTTAGGACTTTTGAATAGCTTAAGAAGCTTTGAAAGAAAAGATCGAAGTCTAGGATCCTCTATTTACTATTCAGATTTATTTACTAACACCTTGAAGGATCATGATTATCCCTTGGAAATTACTGAATCTATAACCACATGCCCCATTTGCGATAGTGACACAAATGTTTTAGAAGAAGAGTCAAATTCATTAAGTAATGCTATTGACTGGCTAAATAAAGAACTTTCAACTACTCCTCCAAAGTTAGCTCAATTTAAATCAGAAAAGAATAAAGTAAAAAAAGAAATAATTCCTTTAAGAAAGAAATTACTAAGAATTGATAATGAGATATCTACTCTAAAAAAAGATAACAAAGAAATTTCACAAAGAAACTCCCTGTTTGAAACTGTACTAAAATCAAAGCTTCATGTTGAACTTTTTCTTGAAAACCTCATCGCCAATAGCCGAAAAAATAATAGTTTAGAAGAAGATCTGAAAGAAATACAAAAACAAATAAAATTTGTAAAGGAACAACTTAAACAATATGACGTAAAAAACAAGCTGTCTAAAGCCGAAGCATCTATTGCCGCAACAATGAATAAAATAGGTAAAAACCTAGATTTTGAAGAGTCATACAAACCAATAAACCTGAGATTCTCATTGGAAACATTTGACCTATGGCAAACCATGAATAAGAAAAAAGTCTTCTTAAGGTCAATGGGTAGCGGAGCAAACTGGCTTTACTGTCACCTTGTATTATTTATGGCACTGCATAAGCTTTTCTGCCAAGAGCATAAATGTGTTATTCCACCCATTTTATTTATTGATCAGCCAACTCAAGTTTATTTTCCAAATATCAACACCGATAAAGGAAATACATTTGATAAAACAGAGATAAGAAAAGATGGTGATATGCAATCTGTTGAAAAGTTCTTTAACGAAATAATCTTCTTTTGCGAGAATACAGAACAAGAAACAGGCATTGCACCCCAAATAATCATTACTGATCATGTTGATGGATTAAAACTACAAAATGGGAAAAATTTTGAAGATTATGTAAGAGCACGATGGAGAATTAAGGGTGCAGGTCTTATTGATAAATCTTTATAGTAATTCTTACTGTTACAAACTATCAGATATTTTACCTACCCCAAAAGCCATTTCCTCCAATAAACGAGCAACCTTATACTCAGGCTCCCAAACACATCGGGCATCTAAGCGTCGTTCTTCAAAACGATTTGAGGCATCAATAATATTCTTTGTGACTTCTTTCTTTATTCCACCTTCTAACGGCTCTATCTGGTTGATAGCGTGGCGCATTTTGTCCAGTTCAAACTCTTTATCTTGCGTCCCATCTTCTGTGATTTTCTGTAAATAGAAACTACTACGCACAACCTCAACAACTTCCTTATTCTCAATCTCTACAATAATCTCAGCCATGTTTAAAGTTTCACCAGCATATTCTGGAAATTCAGCTTTGCCATCCAAGAACCGCTGATACTTCGCATGTGGAACCTTTTTTATCTCATCATTGCGGTAAATAAAAAAACGATAGCTTAAGCCCATTATGCAGTTCCTCGTACTTTGCTCTGGTTAAAAAGTGGAATAATTCAATAAACACTGATTCTATGTGAAAACGTAAAATATTGCGTCTTTTTCAATATTTGAGCATTTATCGCCATTTTTATCAAAAAATAGCAAATAACGCGAAAATCATTAAAAAATGCCATTTTTGAGAAAAACACACCAAAAAGGCTTAAAAAGGGGGGTGTATTTTTAGGTATTTCAAATAGCAACATGATTATTGGGCAAATGATAAGAATGTAGAGGATGGTAATTATGTTTGTACATTAACCAGCCCAAACTGTCGGTCTCAGCGCTTCTGTGATGGTTTGCATTAAGGCATAGAGCGAAGGCAATGGCAGCGTCCTTGTCGAGCTTTGTAACACAAAGGCAGATCATCACAGAAACGCCCAAAGGGTTGTTCTATCTGGATCCATGGCGTTGTTGCACTTCTTGTGAAGGGAGCAACCATTCCCTGCAAAGCGCGTCTAGCCATGAATACAGCTAGAACAACTGAGACCAACACTTTGGACTGGCTAATGTACCAGAACTATTGGAGATAGTATGAATGTTGTAAACCAGGACCTGGGATTTTACTCAATCCATAGCCTTAATTTGAGATAGGAAAGAACAACAATGACGATAACTAAAATAGTATTAATCTTAAGTCTTTTATCCACATCCTATGCAAGAGCTGAGGTGTATACACCACCAATTCTACCACTACCTAATGATGAACAGTTTTATTATGAAATTGGTGGGGGCACTGATTTTAGAGTGACAGGTGGTGTGGAAGTACCCAAAGAGCTCATGATGATTAGAGATTTCGGGCTACTAACAGGTGATGCTTTTGATCCTAGAGATGCGATCAAGGCTACATTAAAAGGCATCTTGGATAATTTGATTGCTGGCTTTAAAGGCAAAATTAAAAACATGCTTAATCTTAACCAGCTCAATGCACTCTTTGGTTTCTTACCAGGTAATGTTATTTGCCAAGCAAATCCAACGTCATGTCAATTAAATGAAAACTACACCATTCGAGCTGAAGAACGTGAACGTTTTGAACGACAGTTTTATGAGAAAATGGAAGCAGAATTAGGTAAAGCCAGAGGTAAACTTGATGGCTGGCTCCGTGCAGGTAAAGCCAATAACCTTGTTAAAGTCATGAACCAAGCTAAAGCCTCAGGTGAAAAAGACCTTGAAATATTGGTTGGTCAAATCAGGGAATACACTGGCAAAGATGGCCTTAAGTGGATTGGTGGCCAAATGGCAGGTGGTGATGGCCAACCACCAATTAGACCTATTGCTGATACTGCCAAAGCTGGCTTTAATATGTTGCTAGGGCGCACACCTACGAGCTCTTCAAGGGCAACGGGTGATGATCCACTCCTAGAATATTGGGATACACCAGAGGAGGCTGCAAAATGGCTAACAGAGGTTGTTGGCGAATATCGCCCTGATATTAATAATAAGCACGCTCAACTCAGTGTCGGTGGCGATAAACGAGGTAAAGATGATGGTGATTTAGGACTGGGTGGTGAAGACGTTGTTGTTACCAATGATTTTTTAAGAACGGATATGTCTACACCTGCTTTAGGTCTTTCACCAAAAATCAGAAAAGAATCCAGAAGCATTGCCAAAAAGCTGACTTTGCTTGTGGATAGTAGCTCTGCGCCAACAGTGAAAGAGTTAACCCAAATGATGGGGAAATCTGGCAGTACCGTGATTACACCTCAGATTATCAACATCTTGAAAAACTCACCTTTGGATACGGTCTTAATCAAACAACTCAGTGATGATATTGCAATGGCCAATACTATTCATTATGCCTTAGAAGCGAGAAGAATATTGCTAGCAGGTAGGAATGAGAACCATATTGCATCTTATGAAGTAGCAACTAAAGACATTGATAAACGAGCCCAACAATTAAAAGAATACATCGAAGACACCCTGTTTGAGCGAAAAGTGGCAAGAGAATTTTTAAGTGACTCACTTGCCAAGATCTATAGCCACACTCAAAGAAGCCAGAACAATGGAGTAAATTACACTCCAAGCAGAACACGACCTACTGTTCGTGATGGTGCAATTCAACTCAAATAATCGGACGGCACTACTATGGATGTTGGCAGCTCTATCAATATATACGGACACCTTTTTGGCTGGCATGTGTACGATATGCTTTATACCTTTGTGATGTCTACAGGCATATGGACGATACCATTCTTTATCATTTTTTATTCTGTCTTTGTTTATAAAGGCTACGGTGAGAGTGATAGCTACAATGCCAAAAATGCGCTCATAGCAATGGAAAAATATGTGTATCCAACACTGATTGTTATTGCCATCTTCTTCACGCCAACAATCAGTATCAATAAGTTGAAGATGACATATAACGATGGGGCAACGACACAAACCGCTGGTAATACAAATACACGCTTTGATGGCTTAAAAGACAGCGTACCTAATTCTGTAAAGATACCTGGTGGCTGGTACATTGTTTTGTTCAGCTCTTCTGCTTTTAATGGTGTCATTAAGAACCTTCTCCCCAATCAGTTTCAAGCAAGAGATCTGATGTATGACATGCAGCAAGTCTCACTTGATGATCCTCAACTTCAATCTGAGCTTAATGATTTTGAAAGAAAATGTCGGCAACCTGCACAAGCCAGATTAAATACCATACGTTCTATCTATCCTGATTCAAAAATTGCTAAGAAATTGAACAAGCTAACTGAAGATACCCAAAAAGATGTTAAAGGCGTTTGGTCAGCTATTGAAAACTTCATGGGAGGCGGTACTGATCACTGGAAGATCATTGAGAAGTACCCTGGCAATTTATATTTTATGGATACCCTTTATGATGACAGCTTATTGTGTAAAACAGGACAAGATCCAAAGACAACAGATTGTATTCCCAAAACCAGTAATCCTTTAAATCCTCCTGATGGAAAGGACTGTAAATCATGGTGGAGTGGCTCAGGGTTTGGACTCGGTACAGGTATTGTAGATAAGCTTGAAGATGCTTTTGGAAAAGTACCCTTTGGTGGTATTGATGAAGACATGTTTGTTGCTGCTAAACTAATGACACTTGGTGGACAACTGAATACAGGAGAAAAAGGAGTAGGAAATAAAGAAGGTAGTTTATGGCAATGGGGTGAAGAGAAATCAGCAGGCTTATTTATAAACATAGCCAATGTAGTTAACTCAGCAACTAACTCTGCTGTGAGGTTTGCATTACCAGTGGTTCAAGGAATCGCTATGATGCTAATCTTCATGCTACTCATTATCTTTATTCTCTTTGGACGATATAACATTGCTCAAATGGCAGGGCTTGCCATTTTATTATTTGGAATTTCTTTTCTAACGTCTATCTGGAATATTATCGGCTGGATCGATAATGTGATGTTGTTGGTGATACATGGTGGAGCCGTTGGACTAGTCGAGAGGGTTACGGATATATTTTCTTTGGAGCAAGCTGTTTGGGATTTAGTGATATTCTCGGCTTATGGTGCTGCAAGTTTCTTTTGGTTGCGCTTTATTGTTACGTTAGGAGCTGCTGGGGGCTCTGCCATTGGTGGATTTTTCACTCCTGCGGGAAATAGCGCAAGCTCTGTATCGCAAGGTAAAAAATTAGCGAGGAAAACACAGAGATCTCTCAAAAGTAGACAGAATAAATAATTAATCAATCCAGCCATCATCTTGAGTATCTCCCCAAGCAAGAGAAGGATCTTCTGTATTCTCATCTAAATCATTACTCTTTGAATTATCGACATCAAAGAAAATACTACTAATTATTCTTAACCCTCCAACGAGGAATAAAAATGCAGGTGTGCTGACTTGCTTTACAAAATAAATAAATTTACGGTGAGTTTTCATAATTTAATCCACCTTTCTATTAGTGTTCTCAGTAGTAGGTATAAATATAATAACAGAAGTACTTAGCTAAAAAATAAAACTGCTTTCTAAATTATTGGAAAGCCCTCATACCACTCTGAATGATCACCTTCATAATTCTCCATTCCTTCTTTGGTTAAACAGCCTTTGGGCTTAATATAACTATGAATGGTTTTTTCTTTATTTGTTTGATGCCACGTTATATTAAAAGCTGCTAATGATGGAAAAAAGTATAAACCACAATGGGGTAAGTTATCATGAATCCACCAAGCTAAAGACTGCCAATCTCGTCCATCACCATTATCATAAATATCTGCGAACCAGGGGATAACAACACTTACTGTTGCTCCTATAGAGTCAGCTTTATCTTTATAATCAAATATATGTGCTGCAAAGTTAGCCTCATTAGAGGCACAATTTAGTTTCTTTTCATTGCATAGTTCATTAACAGAAGGTGATCTATAACCTGAGAAGATAGAAATACGTCCAAAAGCCTCATTAAGGGGTTCTAATAACTCTTCACAAAGCTGAGAGCAAGCTTCAATAGCAATATCTGGATTATCAGGTATGTTGGGTACACCATAAAAATTAGAGATTTCACTATATAAAAAATCTCTCATATAGAAAGACTTTGAAAGACGAACTCTTCCTAAGTTTTCTAGTGACTTTACTGATTGTGGTTTACGCATAATTACTCAGTTAAACAATTAGAATAAATGAACCACATATAATCTACACTTTATATGCAGCATGATCTACCCTAGAATGCCCACATGGAATTTAATGAATATCGTGACCTGATAAAAGCCTTAAATATTGGTAAGAACTTACCTGACTCTATCTATGTTCACGAGAGTTCTTTTGGTGATCTACCAGAAAACCTTGCTGCTCTAGTTCTTACAACTGCAGACCAATTCAATATTAAAGATGATAGCTGGAACATCATTAAGTTTTATAAAAAAGACTTCAAAATCACCTATCTTAACTACCCTGACTTTGAAACAAAGAGCTACCCAGAGCTAAAAAACAGTCAGATAGTAGACTTGGAGAAAAAAACAACACGTAAATCTGATTATTCTAAATCTGATAACCCTCCCATTCTTCATCGTAAAGAAACTTTTGTTAGTAGTTCATATCCTCTCATTCCACTTTTTAAAGAAATTACCACTGAAGGGGAAGCTATTGGCTTATACGAGAAAACAAGCAGAATAGGCTTTAAGAAAAATTGGGAGAAACTGATTAAATCTAAGGGGTATACGCTTAACGATGAAGGTAGATTACAACCATTAAGTGAAATGCCCATCGCAGACGACAATCCATCTGACTTTACTGGTGAAGTACAGCGTCATAAAACAGCAATAGATCGCAATCAACTATCGCAACCCATGCAAGCCCTTGCTCGCCACAGTTACCTCTCTGGTGAATATAGCGTTTTAGATTACGGTTGTGGTAAAGGTGATGATGTACGTGAGTTAGAAGCTCACGGGATTGATGTTATTGGCTATGACCCCGTTCATCGCTCTGGTACAACGTTAATAAAACAGGATGTAGTAAACTTAGGCTTTGTATTAAATGTAATTGAAGATAGACAAGAGCGAACAGAGACTCTTATTAACGCTTGGAAGTATACTAATAAACTATTAGTGATAGCTGTCATGGTTGCTGGAGAAAACCTTATACGCCAATTTAAGCCGTATAAAGACGGAATTATCACCAGCCGTAATACTTTCCAAAAATATTATTCTCAAGGTGAAATTCGTTATTACATAGAATCATCACTTGATGAATCAGCAATCGCTGTAGGTCAAGGTGTATTCCTTGTATTTAAAGACAAACTAGAAGAACAACTATTTCTCTCTGAACGACAACACATTAAGCGAGACTGGAAGCAAAAGACGCAACGCCAACTTGCTTTAAAACCTAAGAAAATTAAAAAAGATGTAATTGATAAAAATATAGAATTACTAACCGATTATTGGGAAACAACACTTGAGCTTGGTCGTATTCCAGCAAATAATGAATTTGAATTCTCTGACCAAGTACGTCGAATCTGTGGATCACACAATAAGGCTCACCACGCGTTACTTAATCATTTTGGTGATGATGTATATCAAGAAGCAAACGAGAAACGAAAAGAAGACTTACTTGTATATTTTGCCCTCGGTATGTTTGATAAACGAAAGCCACAAACGCAAATGCCAGAGAGCCTAAAACGTGATATAAAAGCATTCTTTCCTACCTACCAACAAGCACTTGAGGAGTCGCGTGAGAAGCTATTCTCCGTTGGTAATCCAATAACCATATATGAAGCTTGTAAAGCAGCACATGAGTCTCTATCTAGTGGCCACATGGAAGAGGGTCATAGCTTTATTTTTCATAAAAAACATCTAGGAGAGCTTCCTGCAGAGCTACGCATCTATATTGGTTGCGCAACACAGCTCTATGGTGATATAGATAACTTCCAGCTCATAAAAGCGCATATTCGTTCAGGAAAAGTTAGTTTAATGCGTTATGATGACTGGGATAAAGGAGAGCCTCTTTTAATTGAAAGAGTAAAAATTAAACTTAGAGAACTTGATATTGATTTCTTTGATTATACAGGTGAATACGCACCACCCCCTCTAATGAACAAATCATCTTTTACTTAGGATTTATTTTAACATGAGTGATAATGGAACGACCCTAAATGACTTAAAAATCGGTATGCATGTTGAAATAAACCCTCAAACTGACCGAACAAGAAAAATATTAGTATCTGGAAAAATTGCAGAAATATTAACTAATGCTAAAAGTCACCCTCATGGAATTTTAGTACAGTTAGAATCAGGTGAAAAAGGAAGAGTGAAATCACTATCAAACCACCAAAAAAGTTCTGCTATATCTAGCAACAAAAAAACTGAATATATACCTACTAGCCTTAAACAATTAATAGATATTGGCGAGAACCATAATATAGAATTTAAATCTAGTGCGCTTTGGAGTTCAAAACTCACAGCTGAAGATATAAGAAATTATCGTCCGCAATCAAAAGAACTTCATACCTATGGTCAGATAACTTCAAAAATAATAATTGCTAAAACCTTAGCAGCATTTTTAAATACAAGTGGGGGGACTTTAGTCATAGGTGTAAAAGAAAATAAGAATGGACAAAAAGATGAAATTGTTGGAATTGAACCAGATTTTGAGTTTATCAAAGACAAGGATCAAGATGGCTATAGAAGAATGCTTGTTGATTTAGTAAAAGACTATTTTCCTGCTAATATTTTTAATCACTTTGATCAATATTTAAAGATTAATTTTGAATTAATAAACCAACAAACAGTTTGTGGCATAACGGCTCAAAAATCAGATGAAAAAGTATTTATCAACTTAAAAAATACAGGTCATTTCTTCATCAGAACAGATGCTTCTTCTCGTGAGTTGTTAGGTGAAGATATTGTAGATTACTGTAACAAACACTTTTAAAAAAATCGGGATTGTATGCTTTATAGAAATGGTGAAAATTTAAAAAATGAACTTATTAATTATTTATCTAATAAAGATAAAATAACAATTTTTTCGCCTTATATCAAAGCGGTAACACTTAGAAAATTATTAGAAGCCCCTAACCTTACATGCGAACAAATCATTGTTCGCTGGGAGCCTATGGATATAGCTTTAGGCTCTTCAGATCTAAAAATCTATGAAATATGCAAAGAGAATAATATTTCACTCTTTAGAAACAAAAGGATTCATTTAAAAGTTTTTACTAATAACTTTAAGGATGCATTTTTAGGCTCAGCAAATATCTCAGAAAGAGCAATTTGTGAAACTGCGGGTAACTATGAAGTTTGTACTCACATTGAAGAAATTAATAGAAATGATCGTCTGTATCTTCAAAAAATCATTAATGAAAGCACTCTCATTACAGATGAGATATATGAAAACTTTAAAACTCAAATTCCAGACATAACACCTGACCTAAAAGGTGCTATTTTTACACTTCCAGACAATATTAAAAGTGATGACTTTCTTATTTCCAAACTACCCATGATTGATAGTCCTGAACTACTCTGGAAACTCTATTCAGAGGAAACCAAAGCTGAGTCACAAGAACAAGAAAATTGTCTTAGTCATGATTTAGCTTTATACAGCATTGATATAGGCATTACTGACAAGGATATTTTTATTGATACGCTTAGCAAGAACTTTCTTAAGTCACCCTTTATAATGGCTTTTCTTTGTGCTGTTGATGAAGCTATCCCAGTAACCTACAGAGGGCGAACAAAAGAAGGTCTACAATTTGGGGCCGTAAAAAAGTGGTTTGCTAAAAACACAACTACTGCGCCGACCCCAAGAGCCTTTGAACTTACTGCTAACGTACAAATTTTGTATAGATGGATTCAAGACTTATCTAATGGAAAATATTCCATAACTATTCCAGGATCATACTCGCAAGTTATACAGAAGAGCGATATTTAAGTATTATTATCTTCTACTAGCTTTCTTCACTATTCTCCAAAAAATCTGAGAGCATTCTCCCCCAATCAGATCTTATTGCAATCATATTTCTAGAGTCTTTTTTATCAGCTTCTAGTTCTAATTTAATCCATGCCTCAAGCATAAGAAAGAATGCTACTTTAGTTTGACTGAGTTGAGTTAGCAGTTTCTTTGGATCATTCTCATCTTCTACTTCTTTAAGGAAAGGAGCCATTTTTTCGAAAAACTCATGATCTGTATTTATCTCAAGAAGATATATATCTACAACTCGTCGAGCATTAAAGAATGGTAATCCAAGACCACTTCTTCTTACAACGGAATATTTTAAGCCTCTATTAATAACACGTGCGGCTATCGCAGTTGCTTCCTCCTTAGGGATTCCTTGATTTTCGAGCTCTTTTTCTATTTCATTCTTTTTTTCTTCTGGATCTTCTGCTGTAGGTAGTTTTCGCGAATCTCCTTTTGTACCCTCTTGCTCAGCTTCGCCTTCTGGTGAATGAGGTAATTCGTCCTCAGGAGGAACATCTAGATCAGTCTTTGTTGCAAAAACTTCTTCTCGCATATTTAAGTGATCTTTTTTAGTAAATGTATATATTCTTTTTATTGCTTCAGCAAGAATTAAACAGTTACCATTATTTTTATCTTCTTTGACTACTCGCCTAAGACATTGACTAGTAGTTTCATCATCATATTTATAACCTTCAACCCCCTCAAGTAATAGGGTGTTTAATCGGGTATAAGCCTGTTTATTATTAGTCATACCTAATAGCTCATCTAACTCATGTGGCATATCCACTTCAACACCAAACCAGCGCTCCCTTGGTTCTGATGGGTTGCTTAATACTGTAGTTAATTCTACTTCTCTACCTTCTCTCAATAAAGATATACCTACATTCCTCTGTGCAAATGTACCATGCGGTAAGCTACCAGCATGCAGATTATTATATTTTGCAAATACATTTTTCTTTGCCATTGAAGCTCTTATTGTGACAGTTATATTCTTCACATCTCCATTCTTTAATTCCATTTCAAATTCAACTTTCTCACCTCCAACTTCTTGAAATAATGGATTCTCATCAGGCCAGCATTTCCCATCCCCAATATCTTTTCTAGGTACTTCTGCTTCACTCATTAAAAACATTGGGTCATTTGGTTTTACATTAAACTCTTCTTCAATAACATGACTATGATTACAAACTATTATTCTAATATTAAAATCACCTTTCAATATTGCATTTCTATAAATTCTGCCAGATAGGAATTCCAAGTTTGGGGCAAGACCCTTTTTCCCCATTCGAGCTCTAGACCAAGATAGCCCATCAAGTTTTTCCCATAAGACCAAAGAACCTGAATTATAATTATTTGCGCCAATCATTTTAAGCAAAGAGCTGTCAGGCTTTCCCAAAATACTATCTTCAATTTGAGCACCTTCATTAATCCACTCATCATCTGTTATATCGATACCATTTTGATATGAGCTCTTTGGACCAGTCTCGATCCAACTAAACACAGTAAACTTATTACACTGAGAAATAGATGCTTTAGGAAGACCTACGCCATACTTTCCATACTTTGCTCTGGAGTTTTTACCACTACCAAACTTTCTATCCATATTTGTTCCGCTTTTTTCACAAACAGCAGCTTGTAATAGGCTTGGGTCCATACCTTTACCGTTATCTGCTATACAGATAGTTGTTAGGTTCTTCTTAGCATTCACCTCTAAAACAATTGTAACTTCCGTAGCTTCCGCTTCATAAGCATTATCAATTATTTCATTAATTGCGTGTACCGTGGTTTTATAACCCGCATTTTTTTCAAACGAGTTTGCACTTACTGTAAAATAAGGTATTTTAGCCATTATTATTTATTCTCCAAGATTCATCAAAAGCGTGAAACTGCGCTACTGGTTCTACTAGCACAGGTATTTCAGTATCTACGACTGTTATTAATATGGCCTCTTTATTGCCACCAACTAAATCCCCCCTTATAGCCCTACCTGCCATCTGGTTTAATAAAACCAGTGATGTTGTTGGGCGAGCAATAACAACCGCTGATGTTTTAGGGGCATCAAACCCAGTCGTTAAAACACCATAGTTAAAGATCACTCTAGCTTCATCATCATTAGCTTTATATTTTCTTATCACATTATCTCTATCAGTAGAACTAGCGTGAACAAAGGATGAGTTTATTCCAATGCATTTACAGATATTACTCAAAATAACAGCAGCCTCAACGCTAGGTGAAAAAACTAGTACTCTTTTATGCCCTTCTTCCATCACTAAACGCTCAACTCGTTCAATAATTTGTAAATTTCTTGTTGCGCTATATCCAAGTATTTTCAAAATATCATCTGGCACATCCATAGATGCTGATATAGATTGATTAAAGCTCGCTAGTTCTTCGTTACTAAAGTCCTGATTAACAATAGTTAATTTCTCTTTCTCAAGTTTTGCTAAGTATCCCTTTTCAACGAGATAATCAACTGGGCTCGTATAACCTTCTATTTCTAATTGAACAAACTGATTACCGAATAATTGTACTAATTCATTATTTTCATCTGAACTTCCACCATAGTGTTTTCGTCCAGGCGTAGCAGTAAGTCCTATTAACTTTGTATATGGTGGTGATGGTGATTGTAAAGTTTCAATTACTGTTCTATATGTGGGAGCGACAGATTGATGTGCTTCATCAAAGATAATTAAAGAGACTGAGGTTCTTCTTACATGTCGATCAGAAGGCTCCCATTTGCTCATTAAACTTCGTAATGAATCTAAACTCGCAATAATTACCCCATCTTTAAGCTCTAACGGCCATGGAGACTCTTGAAAATCTAATTCTGTTGGAGCATTATTACGGACAGACATAGTTTTTGTATATTTACTGTGTATCCCAGACTTATCACTCCATAACTTTATAAGAGGAATCGGCCTTTCTCCTAAATAGGACCAAGATTTTTCAAACTCGTTCGCTGCCTGCTCACACAACTCTTTGCCTGCAACTAGCCACACAATCAATGTATTTGGTGATTGATTTAAATACCTAGCAATTAAGTGCATTGATGTTCTTGTTTTTCCTGATCCAGTAGGCATATGCAACATGACTTGTGGATTTTCACTATCTAAATGGGTTCGGCATTCAATAAGTGCTTTAGACTGGTGCTCGAAAAGCCCATATTTAGGAGAAACACCTACAATTTTTGAACTATCAATAGTTGCGTCGTCGGCTAAAGAGCTTTCATCTTGTACAGAAAATAGTCGATATAATGCTAATTTTTTGTCAGCCGTAAATCTAAAATTAAAAATATCTGACTCGGATATACATTCTGAAATTTCATTTCTTTGCTCGATTTTGAGAGCCATAAACAAGGTATTTCTTTTATGTTTAGATCTAAGAATTTCATGTGCTCCTCCACCTAATTCACATATGAGCTGCCCTAGAGGAACCTCTAGGTTGCGCTGTTTTGAAAGAGAAGAAACTAGCTCTAGTGGTTTTCGGTCACTAATAATTTCGGCTTGTGCCCCATTATCGATTTCTTCCAGAAGACTTATTAAATCCATTATTAGTTAGCCCAGTAATATATATTTATTAAAGACAAGAAATACTACAAACTACAAATCACACAAGCTTGATCTTCAGGGTCATCATCTTCACCATCAAACCTCAACATATCCTGCCATCGTTCTTTAACCTTAACTTCCTTATTCAGTCCTTTTTCTTCTCGAACTTCTGCACGTTTAACAAGCTCTTCTAAGGAGCCTTGAGAACTCCATGTATAACCGTGCCCACCAAATTCAACTTCGCCTTCTTTCCAATCAAATTTAGTTCTTGTTCTATTTTCAAACTCTTTTGCTTTTTCAAATAAAGCTGGATGGTTGCGCTTTAATCCTAACCATTCTTTTTGTTGTTGGAAAAAACAAAAATAACAACCAGAACGTGAACGCCATTTATAATATTCTGGGATTCCAACGCTATCTTCCAGTATCTGAAAAACATCGTCTCGGACTAAACCATTTTCAATAAAAGGGAATACCGCTTTAATAGTTGACTTACGGCTTATATAGCCTTCACGATTTTCATCAGCCCTAATCCCTACATAACTGATTACCTCATCATCCCCAACAAACTTCTCGAATGGTTTGATTTTCATCATTTGAGTACACCAACGTTGTTGTGGTGATGGCAGATATTCATTATGTACTTTCAACCAATGCTCAAAGGGTTTACCGCTACTTAACCTTATAATCTCTTTACCAAGATAGGCTTCAAGCTTTGCAAGAAAGTCATACACTTCTTCTAACTCTGCACCCGTATCGGTAAAGAAGTATTCCACTTTTTCATGCACATCGGGGTGATGATCTTTAATATAAATCGCTAAAGCAGCACTATCTTTTCCACCCGAAATTCCTAACACATGGCGGTACTTGGGGTTCTGTATTAATTCTTTATAATGCTGACTCATATTTTACCCATTCTGTTTTTTAGGCGTGATTGATAGCTGACTTTCTAGTTTTGTTTTTTTAGGTTTAGTAAACTGTGCTCTTTCAGAAATAGTTTGTTTTTTTCTGTATTCTTGTAAAAAATCGTCTACGACTTCAGCTAAAGCACCCAGCATTAATTCCTTATCAGGAAGATCATAAAGAGACTCTATAATACTTTCTTTTGCTTTTGATATTTTATTTGCGCTTTTTTGATCTACTGCGACAACTTCATCTAAGATATCTCCACCTTTTTTTATACTACGCAATAAATAAACATCAAAATCACCAATCATTTGTGATGCTCTATCTTTCTCATGTAATCGTAGCTTTTCTAGGTCTATAATTCTTCTCGATAGATCTGATAAGCGATATTCAGCAGTATCTTGGTCACTATCTCTCCATTTATTTGTTGGTTTATTCCCTAAGAACATCAATACGTTTTCAAACCATTCTTCATCATTACCTGATGATTTAGTCAACCTCATGATGAATGCACGTAAACCTTGTGTATCAACTGTGTAATTTTCTAGCCCATGACAATTACCTGAAACAACCTTCCTTACTTCAAATAAGGATAATTTTGGGTCTATATTGAATGCCTGTGCTATTAGTTCTTTTTGACGTTCCAATAAAGCACTATAAGTGTTTTTCAACTCACGGAGTGTTTCTGTTAATTGCTCAGAAAAACCTTCGAGCAACACTTGATCGGAATCTTCTGATAAACCTTCAAAACCTAGAGCTTTTGGCAACTCTTCAAATAATAGGATCTCTGGAGATTTTGCCAAGTTAAAAGCTACTCTTACTTGTGAGGCTTTTTGAGATAATCCACGGCGTGTTTTTTGCGTAAACTCAGGTAGCCCCCCCATAAATGAAGCTAGTGGTTTTGCTAGTTCTAATAAGGGTCTCTTTTTATTATCACCATGAATTACCATCGAATATTGTTCAAAGATTGACGCACGTAATCCACTTATCTTGAATCGTTGAATTTCAAACTCATCAGGGCGCTTAACAAAACGTTCTAACATTTCCTTTGTAAAATAAGGTCTGTATTTTCTTTGCTCATAAATTGCTAATTCATGTTGTGAAGTCAAATAAGCTGCCATATATAGAACAGGCAACAGGCCTGCTTTTACACCATAAGGCGGGGCTAATAACTCTGCATTAAGTTCTATGAATGATTTTGCTTGTTTCTCAGTGCTATCAAGAAACTCGTCAATCCGCCTCCATACATGACGGATATTCGACTTATCACTTCTACCATCAAGCGACGGTGCGCTGAGTTTCCAACACTTTTCTTTTTCATCAAATTGATGCAGACCTGTTTGACGTAAAACAGCTCTGTAAATTGCTTTTTCAGCAGGAAACTTATCAATACCTAAATCTTTACTATCTGCACTTTCTTGCATCGCATAAAGTAATTTATTTCGTGCTGCATTAGCTTGTGCAGAAGGCTTGTCTCTATTAATTAACTCATTAAATATAAGTGGTGTTTGAGAATAGACCTTATTCAATACACTTGAGAGCATTTCTTGCATAGCCCGTTTAGTAGCCACATTCAATTTATCACCTTGGTGATACCAAATGCTACCAATAGGAGAATCCATTAAACCTTGTAACAGCACGTCTTCTGATTGTTGTGCAGCAGATAATCTATCCTCAAACTCTCGTTTTGCAACGGGGTCTGTGTTTAATTCTTGTCGATTTATACCTACACGTTTTAATGCAATTGTTTCTGCAACGGCTTCCCTTAGTTGCGCACCATTTAGACTTAAGGCAACAATATCTAAATCAGAAAAATGATTAGTTACCTCTTTATAAAATATTTCTTCATCATCTTGTGCAGATGCTAAGTAGAAAATGATACGAGCATCTTTGCTTTGTTGCTCTGTTGTTTTATAGCTTTTCGCATCAACAAAAATTGGGACAAAATATCTTAATGCGCCTGTTTTGATAGTATATTTTCTGGCAACAACTGGAAGCATATTTTTTGCTTCAGTTAGCTCTTCAGCTAAAGAGAACTGCCCAATATTATTAATTTCTTCCTGCAATGCATCTTCAAGATCAAAGTCACTTCCCTGCCATACGCGATACTCACTATTAAAGCGTTGAAAGTTAATGATGGATTTATCTTGCAAAGATTTTAGTGCATTTTTAACAGTTATTTTTTTGGGTAAGCATGTCTCCAATATATTTTTTGATGCTTTAAAACCTCCTTTACTACCTATGATATTTAGAACACCAATAGTTTTTAAAATATTTACATCATTTTCTGAAGCATCACCTAAACGCTCAATAGCAGTTACAACTTCCGCCCAACGCCTATGTGTTAAATAATCACCTAACGCCGCTGGCTGATTTGTTATAAAGTAATCATAAATATGATGCGGATATATATACTCACCAACACTCTTTAAATTATCCAGCATAAACTGCAAACCGAATTCTTCATGACTCCCAAGATAACTAAACAAGGTACGCTCGTTTTGCGCTACCTTTTGGCAAAGCAACGGTAAAATTACGGCACTAACAGGGTGTAAAGGATAGCAACTTTGATAAAGTGCAACAGCCTCTTCATCCGTCAAAGTTGTAGGTATAGCTCTTTGCTCTGTCAAAACATTAATGACACTAGTTGTTCTTTTATTTAGCTCTGCCTGTTCCTTTTTATCTAGCTTATGTTCAAAAGCAGCCGAAACTACCCTTAGCACTTGCTCAGCAGATTCTAAGAACGGAACCTCCTCAAATCGCCCCTGCACTTTTGACCATTCACTTTTTAGATTCTCACCTAGTCCCTTTGCATATTGCTCAAAAGATTGATGAAGCATCACAAACAAATAAAGGTTTACAGCACTACCTTTACAGGCATGCTCCGCTAATGATTGAAGTAAGTAAATATCATTAGCGCCATAATGACGTGCCTCAAACTCTAAAAATTTACCTAGTTCATCAATTACAAGCAATAAACCCTTACAGCCCGTTTTTTCAAGGCTTTCTTGTAAGGAAGCAACTAGAGTAAGTATCTCAGTTGTAGATACCTCACTGTTTAGAGCCTCTTGCAACTGCTTTACTATTTTAGGCTTTTTACCAGGAATGACTTTCCAGTAGTTTGCCGCAGAATCAGATAGACCTTTAACTAATCGTTTAGACATTGGTTCAGGTGCCCCTGTAATCAATATCTTTAAAAAGCCTTCACTATCTTTCGTTTCTTTTACAAACTTAACTGCTAACTCTTTCTCAGCCTTTGATAGAACTTTTTGTGCTGTTTTTGCTCCATCATTATTTGGGTTAGATAATAGGTGAGATAAGAAAACTGAAAATGAAGACTTACCCGATCCATAAGGACCAATTAATGACCAAGCACGTGGGGATAGTTCAGTGTTAAAAGAATCGGTAATTCTTGCAAATGTTCGCAATGCTCTTGAAGTGGGTATATAGGATTTAACAACATCAACCGAGTCTGAATCCCTCTCTAAATTAATTGAACGAGTATAATGAGTATTTACTTTTACCTTGCTATGTAAGCTCATGCCGCTACCCCTTCTTCTATGCTTTCATAATGTTTTTCAAGATAGGTCAGAGGATCTATTTCTTTAGTTTGGTATAGCTGATGTATCCCTGCTGTCTCACGAATAACAAAATAGCCTGGCAAGTAATTTACCATTAATTCAAGCTTAGTAATAAGTTCTGCCTCGGTTAGACGAAACGTTGAACCAAGCGCAGCATAGTTATTACGACTGTACATAAGGTCTTCAATGGGTATCGCTGTATCACCATGCACTTGCATCAGTTGCGATGCTGCAAATGCAAAAACACCCGTAGGTAAATTCGGTCTTGCTTTAGGCTTAAAAAGATAATTCCTAGCAGTTGATGATTGACTAATCAAACCCAAAAGAGACAGCGGTGAATCTAAAGCTTCTTCTAAAGGAGTACGCCCGCTTATCTTTGATTGCGAATACATACGGGTAATTAATAGTGCATCTTTTTTTATTGTACTAGTAGAAGGTCGCTTCTTTTCTGCAACTTGGTCATTAATAAAGTCCGTGAGAGCAGCTAGTAACTCTTCAGAAGTAAACTCTGGCTTATGAAATTTATTAAAAAACCAAAATAAAGATGTTGCCATACTAGAGTTAGTTGCTAGCAACCAATGAACCAACCAAATTGTTGCTTCATCTTCTATGTACGGATCTCGGCCAGTCTTGATATCAAAAATCAGCTGGCCAATCTCTGTAGGTTCATCAGGTTTTTGAGGTGTGATTAACTGTGAAGCTCTTAACCAATAGCGAATTGAAGAAACCATATTACGCCCGACACCAAGCGCTACTACCGAGTCATCATTATCAAATACAGTTGGATCAGCTTGAAGTGCGTGAAAGCCTTTTGACAGCCAACTATAACGCAATGCAAAAGTTTCATGCCTACCGAAAGCAACTTTATCACTTAAAAATTTCATTACCCTGCAGTCCCTGGAAGCTCATCATTTATTAATGATAGTTTTAATTGACCACGATCCCTAAGAAAAGTATCAGCATTAACTAAAAACCAATCTTTCATTGTGAGATTTTCCTTTTGAAGAGCATCATATAGCTCTTGTTTAAAGTCAGGGTCAATTTCTATAATGACACGACCACTACTACCTTTAGCCATTGCTTTTCACCTGTAAAGTCTATGTTATGTAACATAGATGATGTCATATAAACATCTATCTTACAAATACGCACCCTCAATTTATGAGGGAGTGCAACACCAGTTAGAATTAAAACTCTAAGTGTATATTTTTAAGGATAAAATTTTTATTATCTAGAAAACACTTCTATCTAAAAGGGTTGAAAAACAAGGGAATGGTTTCATTAATGGCAAAGGACTTACCCAAAAGGGCTTTTAACTAAAGGGAAAAAACCTAGTTTTGACGTTAAACCATTATTTGCTATACTAAATCCTGTTAACCGTGCTGTTGCGTATTCAACAGAAACTAAGTTGTACTAGAGACCCTCGGGCCAAACCGTCTCAAAGCATTTTTTATACACAATGCTGGCTCACATTTCACCTTCTCAGGGAATATCATTCCCGAGTGGTGGTATCCCTGTTTCACTTTTTCAGGAGACCACCAATGAAAAAACACGTTCATTTTGAATCTAAAGAACCCGATCAAGATTTTAATCGTCTTGATCTCCCTACCGTGCTTGGCGCTATATTCGCCTTGTTTATTATCTACATCATCATAGTCGGCTTTTCGCTTATTACACAATAAGCGCATAGTTTCGACTTTAAATTTCACCCAAACGGGATCACTCCCGACTGGGGTTACGTGTTCCCGCATTTTATTCAATGACTGGAGAACACTCATGATTCTTTTCACACGAGCACAATTTGCTCTTCTTTTACTCAATGGTGAAGCTTACAACGCCGATCCAGATTTTGACCCTAAACCACTTGTAAAACTCTTTAACCCTGTTGGCTCTGCCACTTGGTTAATTGCTTCTGTTGATCCTGACAATCCTGATATTGCCTTTGGTCTTTGTGATCTTGGTATGGGCTGCCCTGAACTGGGTAGCATTAGTATTGAAGAATTAAGCAATTTCAAAGGCCCTTTAAATTTAGGAATTGAAAGAGATATACATTGGAAGGCGAACAAAACCTTAGGTGAATATGCCACTGAAGCAAGACAGCATCAGCACATAGTCGCTTAAATATTTATAGAAATTTATAAAACCCACTCAGGGATACAACTCCCTCTTGGGCATGTATCCCTTTTTTATTTTAAGGAGATACACATGCACACTACAAGCAATCCGATTTTAATGGGCACTTTAGCTATTCGTGAAATTAACGGACGCAACGGACCATTTAAAGTTGGAACACTTCATACATCACTGGGTGAATTTGCTGTTAAGGATTCACTACTTGATCAATATGATCCTGGCTCTTACGAAGGTGAGTTTCAGATCGAGCGTATTTTTCAAGGCCATTACATTGCAGGTGGGCGAAGCGTCACTGAGATTAGAGCGCAATTAGCAAACATATCAATTAATGATATTGATGCTGAGGCACCTAAACCCATTGAAGCTGAACCAGATCCTATTGACACCGAGGTTAAACCAGAACCTGCTCCTTCTAAACCTAAGGAGGAAGTTACTTTAGACGATAAGAATCCTGAAGATGACAAACTCTTTGGATTACTTATGCCTCTTGAGGATACGGTCACACTTGATCCATCGGTTGACCGTAAAGTTCTTCGGGTGCAAACCGTCCGTTTAAAAGAACTTGGTTATGAGTTTGATGCAAAAAGTCAAACATGGAAAAAGCCTTCTATTCACTAACTTGATTTAAAGCACTCTCCAGGGATCACTATGATCTCTGGAGTAATTCATTTCACAACTTCTATAAGGAGAAACAAATGTCCGCATTAATGTTTCAAAGACTAGCCCACTCTTTTGTTAAAAATGGCTATTACCCAACTGACTCAGAAACGATGAGTCGGATTATTAACGTACTGCAAGCAACAGACGAAGGCACAATGAATATTATTGACCCTTGCGCTGGTGAAGGCACGGCTTTGGCAGAATGCCAGCATCATCTTGGGTCTGATCGCGTTAACTCTTTTGCGATTGAATATAACGAAGAACGTGCCTGGCAAGCTAAGTCACTTCTGAATCATTGTATACACGGTGATCTACAGGATTGTTTGATTGCTCAACGACAATTTGGATTGTTATTTCTCAACCCACCTTATGGTGACATGGTTGCTGATAAAGCAGGACTCAATAACCATGAAGGAGGCAAACAAAGACTTGAAAAGTTGTTCTACCAAAAGTCGAACTCAATGCTTCAATTTGGCGGTGTGATGGTGCTCGTTTTACCTCATTACACATTAGACAAGGAGCTATCTAATTGGATAGCACGACACTTTGAGCGTGTTCAAATCTTCTTGGCACCTGAGCAACAATTTAAACAAGTCGTTGTTTTTGGTATTCGTCGTCGTGTGGCTGATATATCAAACACGTCAGTTGTTGCCAATAAACTGCAAGCCGTTGGCAAAGGTGAGCTGCCTGAAGAATTACCACAGAACTGGAATGATGATCCATACCAGATACCTGCGAATACATCAGGAAAGGACATCAAATTTGTTTACACCAAACTGGACGCTGCACAGCTTGAAAAAGAGCTGCAAAACAATCAGGGATTATGGAAACAGTTTGATATGCACTTTGGCCAACAAATTCGTGAACACCGTAGACCGCTTTGTAAAATGACTGACTGGCATTTAGCACTAGCTTTAGCAGCAGGGCAAGTTTCAGGTACGGTTAAATCCAAAGATGGTCGTGTGTTTGTTATCAAAGGTGATACCTACAAGGATAGAACCCGAGAGACTAAAACCACGGTAGACGATGAAGGAAACATCAAAGAAACACGTATTGTTACAGATCGTTTTGTACCAGCAATACGAGCTCTGGATGTTACTGCAACAAGTCCTACTTTTGGCGAAGCATTTGTTATTCAATAAGGTGATTTCAATGTCTCTACAAAACTGCTCATCAAAGGATGAGCGTGAGCAGCAACTGCCTGACTATTCTGTCCCACAAGGTGATTGCATTATCTGTGGTGGTGATATTGCAGAAGTGAATGCCGATGGTGGTTATTGTCTTAGTTGTGGTCATTATTCTCCTGCTGGTGAAGCGAGAGATGAAGACACGATTATTACAATTACAAATGATATTCCTTTTTAATTAATAGGAAGTTTAAGTAAACAAATGGCATCTTTTGATGCCATTTCATAAAAGCATAATTGAGGAACTTACACAGAATAAGCTGTGTTTTTATGAAATGGTTTTTTACCTGTTGCGTGTTTATTAAAAGCATTAGCAGCAATCTAAAAATACCAAAGCCCTACGCACTTGGTTTTGGTCAGTTACACAGTGACTGGTGCATATTTTACAATTCAACCCACGCGGGAGTAACTTCCGTTTGGGAGTCTCCCTTTTTAATTTACGGAGACACTATGAATATACAAGGCGCGATAAATCGCTTAACTAAATACTACCCACTGGATGCACCTGTTTGTATGGTGCTATGGCTGGCGGATGATGTTATCAAACAAGCTAAAGAACAAGGTGTTGATATAACCCCAAAGCTTGCAGCTGAGATTCTAGAATCACTTGATGATAATCATGATGCAAATTACGGTATTACATGGGAAACCATTGATGCCGCATTAGATGCAAATGCTGAATTTGAAAGGCTAAAACAGCTTCCAAAAAGTGAAAAGTCATGAGCTTTAAAACAGTAACGGCAAAGATTATTTGGCAGGAAAAACCCAAAGAAGTTGAAACGGTTACTATCTCAAATACATCAGAGTATAGAGACTTAGAACCCTGTGATTTTTGTGGAAAGTGTAATACTGTAAACATGATGAACAGATCTTTTACTACACAGATAGCTTAGCCGAACTCGATGCACTGATAGATAAACCACATCATGACGGATGGATAATTAGATCCTATTCTGTTCTTGATTAGCAGCTCACTAAGCTAACTCATATTTAACAACCCAACAGGGACACATTGCCCTGTATGGGCGGTGCTTCCCTTATTTTTTATTAAGGAGAAACACAATGACAACAACACTCATGCCAATACCCGATATAAATGATGTCTTCACAGATGGATTTTTAGTCGATGATACTGGCTCAATTGCCTTTCTATCTTTGATTGGTAAAGACACCGCTATTCAAGAGTTTCGAGCCAGATGG
>JAUTBZ010153447.1:0-11518 GCA_032361785.1 Lepetodrilus galriftensis
TGACAAGACCAAGAATGATAACTGCATTGCCACTCTACAGTCAGTGCATCCTATCAATATTGTGTCAGAAAGGTAACTTCCGCGAACATTGATGCCGGGCCCCCAGGACGGGATTTCCACCTGGAACCTTTGGCTCCGAAGTCCAACACTCTACCACTGCGCTACATCCCGCCCCTAAATAATACAATGTCTGACAGTATTACTGGGTTTATGGTGTTTATAGTCTATGGTGGTATGCAGCATATGTGCCATATATATATATATGTATGCATTGTGCATGGGTGCAGTGTACAGTACATGTAGTGTTGTGTTAATAAATAGCCTGGTGGTAGTACTCACACTGGTGATCTCTGGGGCAGGACAGGAGGCGACGGACCGCGAGTTACAGTTAGTGCTGTACTTGCAGGAGTCGTCGCACCAGATACACTCCAGGTCTGACCGCGTGTAGTTGAGGTTCATACACAGACCGCACTCGTAGTTAGCCAGCACGTTGCACTTGTACACAGTGGCTGGAACATAGAGACAAACACGTGAGACCAATGTGAGATGTTACAACACAGAGGTGTAAGCATGTGAGACTGGTGAGATGTTACAACACAGAGGTGTAAGCATCTGAGACTGGTGTGAGATGTTACAACACAAGGACACAAGTAGACTGGAATGATGTTGTACATTATACTTGTACACCGACACACAGAGACAAGACTTGTACACCGACACACAGAGACAAGACTGATGGTTGGACAAGGAGGCAGCTGCTGACAACATCTCTCAAGATCCTGTCAAGATCTGGAGAGGAGGTAAAGTATTTCTGCTTCAAATACAGACGCACATCATCAAAGTTCTTTTTGGTCATATCTTTAGTCCTATTTTCATCTCTATGTTGTTCTATCTCTATGTTGTTCTATCACGTCAGTTTTTCAGTACTATTTCCAGTCGTAGCCAGTCCTATGAGCAATCTTATCTTAAGTATTTTCTTAATTGAAGAGCAGAACAGGAACCTCAATGCAAGGACAAACATCCAGTGACTAACGCTTATATAAATGAATGCTAATTCTAAAACACATGGGTGACAGAACAGACCTACCTATAAGAGGTGTGGTCGTCTCCAGGTAGAAGCCGTTCCCCCAGAACACGGACACCACAGCGTTCAGAGTTCCCTCGTTCTGGTCGTACTCAATCTGAAACAGCAGAACATCAACATCAGAATCGGAACTCCACAACGTACAAGAAAACCACCACAATAAATGCTAGCATTGTTCCTGCTGGATGTATCACAACTGCTGCTCAATGGGGCTCCTCCAATTTGTCTCTGATGTTCAAGTCTGTATGTGCAATACACGCAAGACAAGCATTGCATTGCATCTGGACCTTACCTTGGGCATGTCACAGGTAATATGGGTGTCGTCCAGTCTCTCTCCTTTAGCCCTGTACTTGAAACTACCAGTGTCCACCTCGCACATGTACCTGCCATAACCCGACTGAAATGAAATATTCAGAGACATATTTTATGTGTCCTTTACACTTCAGATTCCAATTGTTTCTTTTACCCAAATTGATCTCAACAGAATGTTAAAAAGCCCATAACAAAGTTCTATCAGTGTACCTTTATGGTGCAGAGTTTGATGCTATATAAATGTCCATATTATTATCATTATTACTATTATCTTAAATCAAAATAAAAATTATTTTTTTATTTCTATCCATATTATTTAGAGGAGACTAGACTGTAAGTATGACACCAGACTCACCCCCAGCATAGGAAAGTTGTAACCCTTGAGCAGAACGGTCCTTCTGACTCCGACAGGCAGCGAGATTCTGTCCGTGATCTTCGTGTCGATACGCGGACAGTGCAGCGCCCCTCGCCACCCGGGCAGTGTGCTCTGTGGAGTGCGAAACATTCTGGTCAACAAATATACCACTGTTGATATCTTAAAATGTACCGGAAAAATTACTTGCTTTTTCTGAAACATTTATAAAATCTATAAGTCTTCAATAACTCTTATGCTACACATTGTGACACATTTTCTGGTTGTAAGTTTTCTTATCCTGATTCTATTTTTTAGTATCCTGAGGGCCTGTTGTTATTCTGGTGGACGAGAGCTGACGGAAGTTACCGTTTGAGATCTGACGATGCTGCCTCTGCATTTCATGGTGCTGTGTGTGCACGTGTTGTCGTAGATGCACCAGTCGCAGATGTACGGAGAGCTCGCACATGATGAACACCTGAAATTCAAACATTTTTACATGTCAAATATGATTGGTCAATGCTTATTGCAATTTCCATATCCTAATGTAGTCACTTACAATCTTTCAATGATTGCATTCATGGTATATTGGCAAAATCCCGAATAGCAGGGTTCTGTAGGAGGGCGAGTTTACGCGAGTTCACGCGTGATGTCACATATGAAGGATGAATGTTTTCAAGGCGATTTCACGCGTAAACTCGCCCTCCTGAACAGGCCTCTGGTCTCAGCCAAGATCAGGATGGTTCTGTGACACAACTGGGCCCAGAAAATTACTGTTAAAGTCTGCTTAAATTCTACATATCGTTTCTAAAAATAACATTCATGTTATGGGATTGAAATCTCACGTTTTGAAGTTGCTGCAGTTGTAGAAAGTGAACTTCCTGGTGACAAACAGCTTCCCAGTTTCACTGGAGTTGAGAGCCAGAGACACAGTCTGTGAGGCTGGAATGGAAAGTTTTACATTTAGAACATTGGAAGTTTTTACAGATGGAATGGAAGATTTTACAGATGGAATACTCCACCATTAGAATATTGGCCACATAAAATATTGCACATTAAACTAGCTTTATATGATTGCCCTACAGAGATTCCTAACACTTGGGTCACGCAGTACAACTTGAAATAACTCACTTTGCACAAAAAGATGTAGATATGTAGATTTACGAATTTCCTCCCAAAATAGATGAGATTGCACGATGGCTATCGGGCATGCTAAAGGGAAATGGAACTAGACCTAGAATATTCTAACAGAGTAATTATTTAGCAGCAACATAAACAGAGACAGATCAACATGTGTTAATTGTTTACGTAGTCAGGTGATCGGTGATGGATTTAGACTGGCAGGTGACACTCAGGTATACAGCGTGAATACAGTTGAATTTAACACAGCCATTCTACGAGCGATTGAATTATTGCTTTACGTCATAGCGTGAATCTTTCACCCATACATGATGATTCCATTCTACGAGTACGTGTTCCATGCATTAGATAACAAGTCTTTCAGCAAAAACACACAGTTATCGTGATATTTTTCTTTGCCATTGGAATCTATGTTTAGATGTATGCTATTCACAGTAATTATACGTTTTGCTGCATTCTTTGTTTATCAGGAAATCTAAGTACGGTCACAGATCAATATATTAACATTCCAGTAAGCAAATCTATAAAGCTTTGAAGTGTTCATCATTTTGCAAATTACAAATCAGTGCAGTATGTGAGTCATCAGGTTCATAGCCATTTTCCAACTGTACTTCAGTGATCAAATGGTGATGTGCTTAGAGTGGGAGGAGAAACCACAACAACTATCTGACAGTAAGACCCATCATCCAGTGCTGATACTGATGAATCCAACACTGAATAGCAGGGCTCAATTTAGCGACTAATTTGGTCACGATGGCAACTTAATTTTGCATTTGGCGACCAATATTTTACTTGTTTTCAGTGTTTTGGGCTCTGCAAGGGCCACATTGGCTCCTTATTAAAGTTTGTAACTTTGAGGCCTGGATAGGTGTTATACAAGATGCTCGTACTGGTCTCGGCCAGCGGGGTCACCACTTTGGCTAAGTAGGTAGCGTGTAGTACTCGCAATCCAGTAACTTGGGTTCAAATCCCAGGATCTGCAGTGGTTCAGTTTCACACATACAGACATAATGCCATTTCTGCCCATCAGGAACTGGTCTTCTGAATGTGATAAGACGACCTCTTGGGTGGGATTCTATTTAGCTCTATGAACTTTTGCTTATGGAGTCCAAAGATATCACTGCACCAAGAACTCATCTTGCACCTGAGTGAGTGAATTATTGTTTTACGTATCAGCGGGAATCTTTCACCCATACATGCGGATACTCTTGCACCTACTAGAAGTGCTATCATACTGCCACAGATAATGGTCGTCTATCACGGCACTAATAGCTGACGGTACTTATAATCTCAGTAAGTTAGTATTCATAAAAATGTCACTAATCTGAGACACAAAATCTCCGGTAATAAATTCCACCACATTATCCTCTTGATCAAAGTGTGCACATCACTATCAAAGCCTGCTTGTAATGTGGTGAAACACTTGCAATTCCACCACATTATCCTATTGGTCAGTGTCCATATCATAACCGTATAAAAACCTTCTTGAAATATGAAACAATTACAATTCATACTTTGAGTGCCATTAGCAGAAATACACTTATTAATAACACAGTTACCATCAAATAAAACAGTAACAGATTCCTTTGACCTGAAATGTCTTCAGAATGGCCAAAGTTGACTTGGCACCGCAGGTTACTTCACAACGAGCCAACCAAGAACTAATTGGTCCATACCCTCTGGCGCTTGGCACTGGTGTGATTTCTTTGCCACCCAATGTTTTTTTCCCCGACTCAAATTATAATAATTTGCACGGGAGATAGCTTCTTTGCTAGTTAGACTAAATAGCTTTGTCACTGGTGCGTTCAGTGTCAATTTGTCATTGGTTGCCATCGGGGGCCTAAGGTCTAGTAATATCGGAAACGTAATTAGCTAATTAAACTCAAAATGAATTAGGAAACATTTTAGTTAGTTAGTAACCAAGGATTTCCCCTCGGAGTTTCATTGGGAGTGAAAGACATGAACAATAGATGGAGAAAAAAAACGTGAAAAAAATATATAATGTATTTCCTAGTTGGTGAAATGGAGAAAAGACTGGACATTTTTAATAACATATTTCATGGCAAAGAGATAATAATAATTAGTATACAAAATGTTGAAATCAATCTTTTAGTGATTATTGTATGAATGTGCATGTGTATTCACTAGTATATACTTGTATACACAGGTACGTAGCTAATGGTATTTAATGATAATTTGCCAGTACTGTAACTGTACTAAGTTTGAGTTTTGTTTAAAAAATAAAATTAGCTGGTAATAAAATTGATGTGGATGCATTTGAATATCAGCGTATATGCAGCTACGTGTCTCATATATAAAATAGAAATAGGTTTAGAGCCACTGTCAAGATTCTTTCACTCGCACCCATTACATAACATCCAGAAATTACATATCAATTGTCATTTTGGCTCTGACAGCTCTCGTGGAATAGAGATAGAAAAATAGAGCGAGATAACGAGGAAATAGCCTGGCGGAGACAGTCCCCCAGGACCCGGTGTTCATCTTTATCTGTCAGTCATGATTGATGTCCAGACCCGAATCTCTCATAGATTTTAGGGACCTTCTTTCAGGGGTTGGCACACATTTCAGAAAGCCGAAGCCTTTGAACAAAACAACTGAATCATCATGGGATCGCGAGTGAGGAGTTCTTATGTAACCACGGCAACTACAATGGGTTCTGTACAGTAACCAGAGCTTGGACTGGTTCTGTTACACGGCGAGGAAGTGCGATGTCACTGTGATGTATGCATTATGATGACACACTGAACGTGACACCGGCTACACCTCATGTGCTTCAATATTTTATAAATTAATTATTTTATTAATTATTATACATGTTATTTTGAAGGAAAATAATAAAATATATGGGCTTGGAGTATTGTAAATAATATTTTTATGAATGGGTGCTAATATATTGGAATGGATGGCTGAATCTGAGGGAATTGCAGGACTATTCGAAGTAAGTATCGAAATAGAAATATATTTCTTTATGTATTAAGTATCAAGTATCTTTCACTCATAGCATGACTTGTTTGTGTTGAATACACATGTCATGCTAGTTATCTTTAACCAAGACATTTGAAGTAAATGATTTTCTTTCTTGATTTGTTCTTATAATGATATTTTATTTTATATTTTTCTATGATTATTTTTCACATGAAAATGATATTTTATTTTACATTTTCATGCGAAAAATAATCATAGAAAAATGTCTCTCTGACAATGATTACCGCTGTGGATATTTTGGGTGAAATTGAGCTGTTTCCATGTTCTGTTGGTACCTTTATCTCCTAGAGACAGTCCCAGCTGGCTGAAGTTTGGTGTGATACACTTGGCGCCGAAGTACCAGAAGTCTGCCTTGGAGCTCCAGTCCAACCCCTGGAACACGCAGCTGTATGTGCTGGTCATCGGCAGCTGGGGGATGGTCAGGTGCAGCTGTAAACAGACATCAGAAGCTGTAGTAAGGCCAGAATTCATGATTCACTAAAGTATCTTCCAGTAAAACATGTATGGCACCCGTAGGTAATGGATCCATAAATTTACTATTTCTGCCTAGGTAATGGGTACCACAAAATTATTGTATTCCCAGATGATAATGGGTTCAAACATATACTGTATTCCTTAATTATAAGGGTAGGTCTGCCCAGGTAATGGGTCCACAAATTTACTGTATTTTCTAATATCAATGGGTACAAGCATGTACTCCCATTGACAAGGGTAGGCCTGCCCAGGTAATGTTCCTAGATAATGGGTCCACATATTAGACTGTATTCCTGATGACACTGGTACATGTGCCTAGGAAATAGGTCCACAAATTGACGTATTCATAATAGGTATGCCAAGGTAATGTTCCTAGGCAATGGGTCCACAAACTGACTGTATTCCCCATGACAAGGACAGGTATACCCGGGTAATCGGCCTAGGCAATGGGTCCGCCTCTCACCTCCTCCACCTTGGTGACAGACACGGTCTTGGGAGAGATCTCCGTGATGTAGATACACTGGTTGGCTCGGCCGTGGAGCCAGCGAGACATGGAGGGGTCTTCGGAGTTCGGACACGCATTCCGCAGCAGGCATCTGCAACACAAGACCACATTTCATGACACGACCAATACAGACTATCATACACAAATACAGTTACGATAGGGCAGAGAATAGGGTCCACATACTCTTACTGGAGTCAATCTGGTTGGAAGCTTAGCGAGATTCGATCCCGATTTCTAACAGTGAACAAATTATTTGGCCAATTTTTTTTTTTACGTATTTTGCGAAATGTGGATAAGACCTGGATGGCTAGGACTCTAAATAAGCTGCCAGATTTTGCCTTAGCTAATAAAACTGACTGTAGCTAAGATCAATTCTTGCCATATACTACAACACATGTTGAAGAATCGCATAGTGTCATATATTTATAATATTATTATCATTTGGCTGGCTGACAGGAACTGCTAGTACTGTATACTGCCACAACATCAGATCACTGCATCTGTAGCACAAAGCCACCTAATAAAACACTTGGTTAGGAGTGAATAACAATTGATGACAAATATATTAACATAAAGCCCATCTGTTCACGCATAAGGATGACATTTTAACTGCATTAATTCAGTCAATAATGGCCGCCACGGAGATGGAAGAGGAAGGAAAGGTCACGCAGTCGCTAGCGGCAACAGTATTCTCCGACAGATTGTATCTCACAATTCTTCTTGCTCGTGTTGCTTTCATCGCATAACATGATATTACTGATTACATCAAGTTTCTTTTAATTCATATCAATTACCCTTAAATTGTATATTTTTATCTCTGTCTCTTGTCTACCATGACAATGCCAAACTGATACATGATATAATGTAATGTGATAAATCTAACATTTTCTATACAAAATGTACAAATTATTTAATTTCATGGTCATCACCATAATAATAATCATCATCATCATCATCAACTCTACCACCACCACCACCATCATCATCATCATCACCACCACCAACACCACCACCACAATGTCATGTTAACCATTAAAACATTATTGAAATATTCGAAAGAGTAGAAAAGTAATCCTATCAATCCACACAGGAATTAGATAATTCTATGCAATGAATGAGAAGACGCCATAATGTAATATGCAGATAAGTGTTCATTTGACTACATACGTGTCAGATAGTACACTAAACACATGAATACTGCACGAGTCTACCACTCAAGTAACCAGAGTCTACCACTCAAGTAACATGTAGCCAACTTTCACATTTAATGGTAATTACTATCATCGCAGATATCTATAACTTTCCACTTCTGTGTATGCACATACACCAAGACCTGGAACGCTACAATCGCCAACTCAGCCAATTATCATTCCCTCAATACACCGGGATAATCTCCACTGCTAAACTACTTCTGTTTATTCTGAAAACAGGTCAATTAAAATTGACGGATCGATGGCAGAGCGAGGTTTGAAATCAGCCAGAGGTGCGGAGTATATCTCGCCTCATCATCACGTCATCCAATCACCCGACCAATCAATAATGAACAAGGCAAATTGACGGGCGCATAAATGCGTCAATAACGTCACTCTCCCATTACTTGATGGCGAGACAGATAACTGGAGAACGGCCATTGTTAAAGGCTCGATGCCGGCTCGTAAAATACACACGGACAACGGGAGTAGCAAGGCGTGGACACATTGGCCACGTCGCCCACAATTCCACGTGCATGATCTCCCAGTTTTATGTGCATACAGGGTGCTGATAACATCTGTTAGACGATTACGATTCAGATTGCCCAATAAAGCATTGTGCTTTGATGCTGTATATTAATTATTTAAATCTAGGGACCCACAATGGGTCTAAAGAAGCGAGGACATTTTAGTGGAAAAGAAGACAGTCATTTTGACATTTAATCTCTTTCAGTGAACAACCCACTTAGAGATATACCTTTTTACAATGTTCCAGTTGTATTTAAAAGCCTTGCGAAATGTTTTACAATGCACTAGCTGCATTTAACAGCATTGCTCAATGTTTTATGATACACTAGCTGCATACAAGAGTAATTACCAATGTTTTATGATACACTAGCCGCATACAAGAGTAATTACCAATGTTTTACAAAGTTACAATGTACAAGTTGCCTTCAATAATATCAAAGTTTTATAATAAATTATTATATATGTATTCATAAATACTAGCATCTAGTGATAGCATCGCCTAATACTTTACTATGTTACAGTGGTAGTTAATATATTTAACAACTTGCCACCATTATACAAGAGTTTATTACGTACTAGCATATACATATTGTTTTACATATCACACACATCAGTGTTAAAGGTTTCACAATTGCAAATGGATGAAACATGATAGTTAACATTACTTGTTATCACACAATACACCAGCCGGCAGTGTAAAAGTCAACTCTATTATCAGATACCTGTTTCCTTTTTAAATCCATCTATTATTATACAGCCACTGTATCTCCCTGCGGAGAATTCATCTCGATAATTTGCCATAGGTGGTTTTTTTGCTAATCTGTCAACAGCTTGGCCTGGTCTACTTACATCACACCATTCTAGCCCTGGGGAATTAATTAGTGAAAGGATATCCTTGTCTGGATTCATATGCAGTGGTAAAAAAAAATATAGAGAAGATTTTTTTGGCGACATTTTTAATTAAAAGTCCAAGGAAGAGGAATATTCCATCTTGGAAGCACTCCCTTGAGATCAGTGGAGTATGTAGGCTACAAATTAATTCAATGGAGAAACCTGTGTAAACAGAAGCAGATGGCCTGAAGTCCCTGGCTACAGGGCATAGGGCAACAGAAGTGAATCATCTCATACTCATATAGTAGTTTAACCTATGATATGGAAAAAAACCTACAAAAACCTCATCATCAGTTTCAAGATTGTTCATTAAATTTATGAATAATTTATCTTTAAATCCTAGATTGTGGCATGCCATTTTAACCCTTCTATCGAGCTCTTTAAAATGCATTACCACATCTTGTACTTCAAACATAACAGAAACAAATTTATCAGAATTTATTCTTTTTCTTAAAAAGAAATTGTCAAGTGCAATGTCCTAGATACCCTGGATCTTTCGGCAGAACTCATTCAAGTAGCCTGAGACTAGAACTGGAAACAGTTAGCAATGATCACCATGGCGGGAGTCAGGAAATACATAAATCTCGGCTTAATGACTTGTCCCATCGGGATTTGTAGCCTACCGGTATGTTATTATACACCGGAAATTAACATAAACATTTCACAACAGTTGTGGATACAAACTCGCATTCAGCACGTCAATTTTGAGAATAACGATGTAGAAAATTGGAAACAGTTTGTATGCAATTACATCACCCGAGTACATGAGTTGAGTTCGTATATGTGTGTGTATGTGTTTATTGTGGTTTAAAGTGCTCCACACAATTTCTGAAGTTAATTTTCAAATTGCCTTGAAGAACTCTTGACCCATATTACAACTCCACTCAAATTTTGTTGAGGAGCAGGTGTTTTGAAACGGTCATTAAGGAAGATCAATCAGCTTAGTGTTGTTGCTGACAACTTTGCGGTAATTTGACAATAATTACGTGCTAATCTAACTACAACCTGTGGAGACTGACAACAACAATGTCAGTGTGAGAGTGGTGTGCAAGTCCCAGTCAATGAGCCGGCAGTCAATATTACAACCAGTCAACAGCATGCTTGTGCATTGTACAGAAACGTAATTTAATTCATAATTTCTAAACTTTGTTTTAATTTCAGTTCATGTCTCCACATTGTGTAATACTGTATTAGCAGAAGGTGCTCAGGACAAACCAAGATGGCAGGAAGGGGGGTGGGAAAGGAAGGAATACTTACTTCTTCTCCAGTGAGCACCAGCCACAGTATGGGTCTCCATCCGACAGACAGTCGCTACAACTCCCGTACCGCCGACAATCCTGCACCTTCAGCCGTGTCACCTGCACACAACATTGTCATATTGTCATACTACTTAGTCATAGTGTCATACTAGTATCCACCAGAATTGTCATATTGTACCACCCACACACATCATTGCCATCATGCCATACTATAACACTGTCACCTAAAGCCTTTCATAGTCCTAATATATGGATATACAGAGGATATACAGAATGCTTGAAATAATGACATCTTACTAAAATCCAACATCAGCCTTATACTTACTACTTTGTAATACAAGTTCTATATACAGCTGAGCCATTTCAAAGTCACATTCTATCAAAAATAAATACATTATACATTGGTTTTTCTTTTTTTAGATCCAGGAACACCCAAAAGTCGAAATTGCATGAATAGAAACATTTGGCAATGGCCTACTTACATTTGTGTCGGTCATCACATATACGTATTCATGTTTAGGGTCAAAGGCCATATCCTGGGCGATGGCGCTTGTGGCATCTATGAGAATGTCATCATATTCATGTCCTCGTTCACCCGTCCTCAGCACAATCTGGAGAAAATAGTTGAGTTACATTTCGTAATCATCACAAACATCATAAACTGTATATTCCAATTTCATAAATTCAATGTTAAAATTTAAATGTTGCAGTAAACCTGCGAGCACCGGCTGGTACTGACAAGATCAAGGATGATAACTGCATTGCCACTCTACAGTC
>JAUTBZ010153458.1:0-11516 GCA_032361785.1 Lepetodrilus galriftensis
TGTGTGTGTGTGTGTGTGTGTGTGTGTGTGTGTGTGTGTGTGTGTGTGTGTGTGTGTGTGTGTGTGTGTGTGACAGTAGACTCTTCAATTGGAACGTTGATCATTATAATGAATTCACGATAAAACATAAAACAATAAAATTAATGATCCATCCTACTTCCATACTTCCATCTTACTCTTAAGCAGCTGTTAAGTACATTAATAATATCAAATGCCACTCCCCACGAGTTCTCCAACATTCTGTGATTAATTAAAGGGACCAATTTTCAATGATTTCTTTCCATCCTTACAGATCAGGTTATGTCAGAGTGTGATCCGATCAGATACGACACTTTTAACTATTTGTATAGTAATATGGCAAATACAAAAAAAAAAAAAGACGAAAAATGAAAATGTGTTCTAATTAATTAATTAAGTAAGTAAGTGTTTTCTTGAGATATGGAAATTACGGTACACTGGTCGAACAGTAGCGTAGATTGTAAGCCGTTATATTTACATTGGAATAATTAAAGCATATATCATGCAGGATTTGAATTCGCTGACTATCTATATCTAGTTTGGCATGAAATGCATTGACCTCCCTCCCCCTGTAGAGCCATGAATTTTAATAATCGACCCAAATTGTAATACTTGCCTTGAATTGCAATAAAAACTGCCCTAAATTTGAATACCTCCAAATTCTGCCCTGAATTGTAATAACTGACAAACCTAAATTGTAAAAGAAAATTGACGTGAATAGTAATAAATTCAACCGGCTCAAATTGTTATCAGGTGTGGGACCCGAATTGTAATGTACACAATTACGGTGGATTCGTCCAGTGTTTCAACTGCTGAAAGTCGATAATATAGTTTTTCTAGAGTTATACAACGCACACGCAACGTTATCTCGCAAATCGTTCATATTTCAGTTAATGCTTCAAAGACAAGATATATAGCGGAACGTTCCCCTATTTCATATAAAATATGATTATTTTTGTAACTATCGAGTGTTGGGGATCAAGTACATCACTAAATAACAACTTGAGGCATCGTTATGAAATACCTTCACTTGTGACGTAACTTCACATTACGACATACCTTCATATGATGACCTACCTTCATGTTGCGACCTACCTTCACATTACGACATACCTTCACATTATGATCTACCTTCACATTACGACCTACCTTCACATTACGATATACCGGCACCTTAATTCACAATATGCATACCTTCACATTACGACATACCTTCGCATTATGACATACTAGTACATACACATTATGACCTACCTTTACATTACGATATACCGGCACCTTAATTCACAATATGCATACCTTCACATTACGACATACCTTTACAGCATGATATACCTTCACATTACGATATATACAGGCACCTTAATTCACAATACGCATACCTTCATATTACGACATAACTTCACAGTATGACATACCTTCGTATTAAGAAATATCTTGACATTACGACATACCTTCACATTATGACATACCTTCAAATTATAGCATAACTTCACGTTTTCCTTCAGATTACGCCTATTGAGATTACGACACACTGACGACACACTCACATTGTAACAGGGTGTTATTTTATGACGTGTCACCGATGCGCGTATTCCTTGTTTTATTTTCAGTTGCTTCGTTGAATCCTTTGAAGCCACCGAGTTTTTCAGGCTTATTAAACATCGTCTTTAAATACTCGTTTCCTTTTACATCTTTACTCCGAAGTAGGCCAGTATTGTGTCAATCTTTCGTATGCTTAACTCCATCCACTATGCTTTATGTTAAGACTGGTCGCTTATGGCTGAACTATTCCCATAGTAACGATATGCAAACTATTAAATCTGTGGAATTAACATTGCTGTAGGGCGAATTGAATACTTGTCGAGTTGGATTGACAATTATTGTGGAGGCGGATATGCATATCATCGGAGTTGATTGACATTGCAGTGGGGCAGATTTTCATTTCAATGAGGAGGATTTAAACTTCAGTAGGACGGAATTTAATTTTAGTTAGGCGGGTTGACATATGAACGAGGCGGATTGACACATGCTTAGAACTGGCATTTTGTACTTCGTATGCAAAGTGCCCATATACACGACTTCAGAATAACGCTTTGACATCAAAGACACTTTTCTTCATGTCACCACCATTGATCAAAAACAGCTAGATTGCAAATAGATTTAAAACATTTATGAACGCCATCGATGCCAAAGCATATTACACCGTCTGATGACTTATGTACCGCGCGTGTTCCTGCCAGTACAATAACATTGCACATACTGACGGCCAGAACACTCCACCTTGTCCGACACCACTTCAGTATGTAGGCCATCGTAGGCCATCGTCTCCGCTGGTCGTAATTAGTGGGTCGTATCCTCCACGTACTTGTTAAGAGCAATCTCTCCATATCTGCTAGGTTAGGGCAGGGTAAGAATTGTTATTATCTGAATTAGTGGAAGCGCAGCGTCTTGACAGCCTGGTCAGTACGAATCAATATACGAAGGTGGTCTGTAATTCCTTGTACATATAGATCCGACACATCCGGCAGGTTAATAGTACCACGTACTGTACTCTTATCTAGGTATACAGTGCATGGATAGCTTCACATACCACACGACGAGACACAGACACGACTAGTAGATTATAGTATGCCCTGAGTACAAGTAATAAGCATGTCCTCTGTCATTTATCATCGTGATCATGCCCAATTTCTATAAGTCAACTGAATTTATTAAGTCATCTATGTTATTATGAAGATGTCCTGCTACTCATCCTGTCGTAAAACCGTAGTACCAGTAGAATACTATGGTATTGCAACTAATGTAGAATGAAATACATTATATTGCACATACATCATCTGTCATTGACCATTGTAATCATCCCAAGTTAGTATAAATCAATTGCGTTTATTAATCCGTCCTGCTATGTTATTATGAATATGTCCTGCTACTCACTCCGAGGTAAACTGTATATTATCCCTATGGTATTTCAACTACGTAGTATGAACTACATGATATTACGTTGATACGGATTCGCCATGGTGGAATAATAATCATTGAGATGACTATACGTACTAGAGAAGCGCATAATAATTTATTGGTTCAAACTTCATGCACTTAGAATGTTTCCTAGAAGGACATCCCCGGAACTTGTCTGATAGTACATGATCTATGATGCATTAGGATATGATGCACCATTCTGATGATCTGTGATGTATTAGGGTATGATGCACCATTCTGATGATCTGTGATGTATTAGGGTATGATGCATCATTCTGATGATCTATGATGTATTAGAGTATGATGCACCGTTCTGATGATCTATGATGCATTGGGATATGATGCACCATTCTGATGATCTGTGATGTATTAGGGTATGCTGCACCATTCTGATGATCTATGATGCATTAGGGTATGATGCATCATTCTGAATCTACACGGCTGAACACATCAGTCCACAGTCCATGCATCCATCACTTCTGACAACTGTAATATGATGATCTGAACACAGAAGCATGACTTACCGCCGTAACTAGTTAAATAACAAGGCGTGTGTGCAACCGTCATCAAACATGCGGAGAAGGATGATGAGTCTTTAGCCCGACATAGAAAGCCATCCGCACTGATGACGAGGATTCGTGCTCTGCTAGGTTTTAGTACGTGGAAATGTTATTATGGCGTGGGTGAGGCATCTAACGCAATAATAATCGTTAATTACGTCTTTAATATTTTTTTCTGTTTTAAGTTAGATCAATATAAAGCATCAACTATATATTCATTTCCATTCTTGGCCACAGTTCCACAAAGCAATCGTAACGCTACGAGAGTCGTAACTCCTTAGTAACTTCGTCTTAACGTACAGGAGTTACGACTCTCGTAGCGCTACGGTTGTTCTATGGAATGGGAACGAGCCCTGGGTTGAACACGAAATAGTCGTAAACCTGGCGCTAAGAGTCTTGCACACAGGAGGAGGCGAATTTCGCGGCGACAAATTTGGCGATATACGTTCTGAGATAGAACCTTATCATTTATCTACTAGTATATGCTTGCACACCGAAAGCGAAACTCGCAACGACAAATTTCGATAGAATATTTTGATGTCGCCGCTGATTGGTGACGCGATATTTCGCTCGCCTCCGGTGTGCTAGTACCTCTAATCTTAAGACAGCTGCAAATATCAATGTAAATCTGTTTTACATTAATTACGTTTACCGCTACGTTTTAGCTATTCATATTCTCAAGCATGTTACGATAAAGGTGCCATTTCCTGCTGTAGCAAAAGTATGACGTACGTACTGATTTAGGCCGGGACTAAAGTACGACCCTTTCCTGAAATGCTGGCCATGATCCAACTAAAAATGAATTAATAATTGCTATTGCTTCATAATTGCTATTGATAACGTCATTATGTCATTCCAAAGCTCTCAAAGGCCTAGCACGGCGGCTGGAAGACATATCCGGACGACATTATCTCCACGTTGGTAGCTAGCTACTCATAAAACCCCAAAACTCGTCAATGCTATGGCATATGAATGTAGTAAGCGGGAACCATGCAGTATAAAATGTGGATTCATCACCTGGGGCGCGTTCAAAGACACAAGTGCTGAGTAAGCCGCTTAGCTAAACTGGTCCCATGTCCCATGTACGGTCCATGCGACTCGTGAGACAGTGGCTAGTTTGGTGAGCTGCTTGCAAGCCGCTTGCGTGTTTGAACAACCCCCTGTTCTGAGCAACGGGGCCCTGGTTGATGACCAGTAAAGAAAACTATTATATGTCATTTATTATTTTTACATCCTAAATTGGAATGAAAACCTCGGCTGTAAATGAAAAGATAATTAAAGTAATTTTAGGTAGGGAATATTAAGTGGCACCATTGGTCATTCGTATATTCAAGGTTGCACCATTCGATGTGTTGAGCCGTGAAGTATAGTTGATACAACAGCAACACACCGCAGCAGCAACGATAATAACAACAACAATAATAACAATAACGATAACGACAACAACAACAACAGAACAGAACAACATTTTATTCTCAAGAAGCACACACAGTGTTATAGAGAACATACGGCATTACAAAAGAGTAATACTATATAGATCGACATCGCAATATACCAGTAAGTGCAATGCATGTAACTAACTAACCAACCAACCAACCAAATAACCAACCAACCAACAAACAAACTAACTAACTAACGAACGAACGAACTAACGAACTAACTATATAACTAACGAACTAACTAACTAACTCTACACGTATTCTTCAACCCAGACACTAACATTATTACAGGTGTAAATGTTTGTCTTCTCTCTGAATGGCAACACAAATCTGACCAGTTCATCAGTCTAGTATTTTGTCCACTCGCTCTGTTTACGATCAATTCTCAGAATAAACATAGAACACAGGGCATCTTTAACACGACACCGGGCATCTTTTACTACGACACCGGGCGTTATCAGAGTGCCGAGTTATTACTGGTATTGTATCGAAGCCATACACAGATTTTAGTGGCAATTGATCTGCTTTCTGTGGGTTGGAGCCCGGTAGTAATTAATTGAGATAACATTCTGCCGGACCGAACATAATCTGTGCGCTGGTATATAAACCTGTCTGTCTGTCTGTCTGTCTGTCTGTCTATCTGTCGGTATGTGTATTACTAATATCACCTCTCGATAATGTGATGAGGCGTGCAATATTTGTACGAGGCGGAAAAGTCATCGTCTTGTCGCTCATTTCAGTCAGGGAACGATTCCATACTGGAGTAGAGATGCTGATAGTATGTAGAACTTACAGATGATTTTGTGTACGGTTAGGGCATATAGATTCAGCAATAAACATTTTAGCGAGTGAGGGAGAGAGAAAGAGAGAGAGAGAGAGAGAGAGAGAGAGAGAGAGAGAGAGAGAGAGATAGATGAGATTGACAGAGAAGGGGAAGAGAAGGTGAAGAGAGGGAGAGACAGAGAGATAAAGATAGAGAGAGGGGAGAGAGAAAAATAGAGAGAAAACGAGAAAGATAGAGAGAGATAAAGAGAGAGAGAGAGAGGAGACATAGAAATAGACACAGAGCGAGAGAGAGACAAAGGGATAGAGAGAAAGCGAGAGAACGACAGAGAAAAAAAGAGAATGTGTACTCATTTAGATACTGCTATTTCATTTTGACAAGACTATAAGATGAACAACATAATTCAATATGAAGATGATTTTAATCTAGGCAATTCCAATGCAATTGCACTTGCAAGTTAACTTGTTTTGATCGATTACCAAAAACATGCCGCGCTCAAATAACCAAATCGGTCCAATTTAGAAGAAAAGATAATATCAAGTAATAAAATCTTGATAACATCAGTTGAATTTTATAAAAAAAAATATAAAATTCAGCTGATAGGTGATTTAATTATGAGAAGAATATAACTCGCGTTTGAGATCCGATTCTTGCAATCATATTGACAAATCATATATAAGTTGATTACATTTGTATGGGCTTAATTAATGATTTGCGTTTCAACTGTTGGACGTTCATCAACTCCTATGCACTGAAGTCCGGTCGGTTTCATCGGATTGAACAGCAAACTTTTCCATTTTAGTTAGGTCTTGATGGTCTGTATACATAACGTTTTGGTCAACGATGATGTCGGGATACTGGAAATTCCCAGAACGAAAATATGTAGCCAATATTGCTACAGTTAGTCAAGTGAGGGAAATTCGTCAATGTTGTTATTAGCTTTAATAGGAACAGATGCCAGAAAGAAGCAGTACTTGTATAAAACTGTTCTCTACTTCCTTACAAGAAATACCTTCAGTCTGCCTATATATCCTCATGGAGTTGAGAAGGAAAATGAAAGCGCACTGATTCATTGATGTAACACTATGAGCAACATCTCGACCGTGGAATTGGCGCATTATAAATGTGCACTATATTACAAATTATTATCATTTGATACCCTAATGATTGGCATTTCTTTACGAATACCATAAGATATAAAAGCTTATTTATATTAAGCAAAGAAGAAAAGTACACGTACGTACTTCTATCATATATTTCTATCAACGCATATTACAATATAGTGTTGAATTTGAGCCACAAAACAAAAAAGAAAAAAAACACAAAAAAACAAAAAAGAAAAAAAGAAAAATGCATTTAATGTACACACTTCTATCATTTGCTTCTATCAACGCATACCCTCAAATCTAGAAACCAAGCAACATGAAAGCAAGGATAGTACTGAATTTAGTACTTGTCTAGGCAATTTTTCCAAAAATGTCAAAAGATTATTAAAAATCGAAAATATTTGCCCCCCAAAAGAACTAGGATGTACCCACTTCCATTATATGCTTCTATCAACGAATACTATCAAATGTAGAGGCTCACCGACAAGAAAACAAGGAAAGTGCATATATATGTACGAACTACATGTATATAGACTTCTATCACTGAATACTACTATAACATGTAGAAACCATGCCACATGAATGCAAGGACCGTACATGCACGTTGCTTCTTCAGTTCAGGAACTGGAAGAACGTACTCCGGGGAAAAAAGGATAATCCAGACATAATCCATGCTGGGTTGCTCACCGCGGAGATACGCTACGCTGTACGTGGCCACACGTGACCGTCTTCTACGTCGACTCACAGTTCCTCCTGTTAGCCACACGCACGTACGTGGCTCCGAGAAGAAAGTAAGAAATATTAACTTGAAACATATAGCTGATTGAAAGGAGAAATATGTAAATATACTGTCTGTGGTCTTCGAGCCGATTCCATTGTCGCATAGGATAAGCTTTTCACTCGGAAAATTGGAGGAGTGTTTGTTTTGTTTCGTTACTTTCTCTACACCCACGAAATACGTATACACGTACGCCACGAAGGACGACTAATTTGGAATTAGCTTGACCAGTCAGTCAACAATTGGTTTGTGCGTACCCATCAGTGGGAATCAAACCAGATCATTACAGCGATTTCCTGTTGTGTACATTTGGTTCATTTTAGGATAATTGGATCTTTTTCAAGAAGAGTTGCACTTTTACGATGTAAGGGGAATAATTTGAATACTTCGTATTTCTTGAAATGCCGGAACAAATGAACTATCACATTTACGCAGGCAAATATATATTAACCGTTTACAAACATGCTTAATGAAGTCAGCGCAAATATGAACTTACTTATTGTATTTTTTTTTTTAATCGATATTTTAACTCGTACAAGTGCAAGCAGATGCCCGTTGCACGACGCTCTTGTAGTGCTACACTAGTTGTAATTGTGCTCCCGCCACAATATAAAGCGTTGACGTTACAATAGTTGTAGCCTACAAGAGCGTCGTGCAACAGGCACCTGATCTCAAACTACAAAGTTACAAAACTGTAAACCGTCTAATACTATACCAGTCGGGAACTCAATTGCAGCGCAGAAAGGCAATTTATTGAATGAGCGTAATGACTAGTACTCGACAAGGGGTTGTTATTCACTCGCGATTTACCTCAACACTACTCTCGTTCTCACACTCAGACGATTTCTAACGTATTTCAAACATTTGTATGTAACGTATCGCCGAGTATTAGCGGAACCAGTTTACTCGCTAGTACTAATGGTGAAATCGGGCGCGCGCATGTTATAGTCTGCTGAAAGATTGCATCATTCACTTCACTGAATTAGATTCTAAATATGTCTTCTGTGTCTGAGTCTGAGATAACAGATCAGAATTCAAGAAATGTATACCATTTAATTATCTGTAATATATTTGAAGATGAATTGGTAGATTGAAATCTAGGAATATATGGTTGTACAATGGTGTTTTAAAGGTAGTCCGAATACATACGTAATAATATGTAGACTATAATGATAATTATCTATATACAATAGATTTGAAGATGAGATGAATTGGTAATTGATCTTTATTCTGAAATCAAATCTAAAAATATACATACACTGTCTAGGCATTTTGTAGTTGGAATAAACTGAATTTAGTTCAAGATCTATTCATGTATGCATTTCACAATTATGTCACAATTCTTTAATATTAATTTAATATTAATTTAATATTTATAAACAAATCTAGTGAAATCCGTGACAAATGTTGAAATCATTGCAATCAATACACGTTGTGCTTGAACACTGGTTCGATTCGCACCGAGAACACTTCGTTTCACACTAATGTCATAGAGTAATGTCATAGCGTTCATGCCTTATCTTCACAACGGCAGCACATTATCAGCGTGCGAACATCACGCATTCTCAGACTGGTCGAGTTTTGCTTGGCATGGGCCGAGTGGTTCTTATCGCGCGTCCGACTTTGGAGTCGTAACGTAACACTTGTGAAGGTCTTCTCAACTGGTCAAACAAACAAACACGCCCTGTTTCTGAGACGTTGGTTTGGAAAGGCCGTTGGTCTTGGTGGAATCTCAAAGTAACGCTTGATAACAAACAAATGCCCTGTGAACAACAGTTTATTATTTCAAAGCGGGAATTACGTATTATATAGTGTTCTATTTCACTCATCTAACTCTGAATATTAATATTTTGAAACCGATGAAGTAAAACACGAAAACGAATAATTCGTGTGATGATATTTTCCATTCGCTACTTACCTACAAACTAATTGTTTCCCCCCTAACTGTTGGATAGTAATAAAACATAATTGTCGACACAGTTTGTTTTATAATTACCACTAGTTTCACCGAGCAAAGTAAAATGTAATCTAACGTTAATCTTATGAAAGCGTAGGCTAATATGTATTACCATTAATAATAATAATAATAAAAGTAATAACATTAAAAAAATATATAGACTATTTTTATGTTTGATTGACAACAACTTCACTTAACAACATTTTATAAAGGTCCTTGCACACCAGATACGAAGTTCGCGGCGACAAACTCGTCGATTTACCTTCTGAGATAGAATCTTATCATTTATCTATATATCTATATATATATGCTTTCACACCAAAAACGGAAATTCGCCACGATAAATTTCGATATAATCTTTTGTTGTCGGCGTTGATATTCCTCTCGCTCCTGTCCCCAAGATTACGTAACATTTCTGAGTACAATTGTATGCTCAACTAAAAGTTTTGTTCACAAATTTACATATACAATCTGAGCTTGAGTATGAAATCGTACTCAGAAAGTTTCGTAATCTCGCTGCCTTACTAGGGGTGCGTTCAAGCTAGAATACGTACCGATATGTATTGCTATGCATTGCTCCACAAGCCGTTCAGTCAGCACGCGTAGCAATACAATGAATACTTTTCACTACGGGTCTGGAGGCCGTGCGCTGTCTATGTAGGGAACATTTTTGTATTGCATGTATTATAGTTTGAACGCACCCCTGGTGTGTGAGGACCTTTAGACCACCGAGTTGATAAACACCGTACGATGTCCCACGTGATCGTGAGTTCGTACTGACATTACAAGACAACACCGTCTCCCACGTGACCTTCCCAAACATCGTCCCATCTTTGCCCCGTACTATTTCTATACAGTCCATTAATGAAAGCTGAAGTAATCTGTCAGATCGAACGATAACAATGCCCAGTTCTACTTCTTCAATCTGCTGTTGCCCATTCATATCACCACCTTCAGCATGCGTTTCACGAACGGGTCGTAACGGTAGTCTGACGTCAATTCCTGCTATATGCCTACTTCGGGCGGTTTCTAGAGGAACTAGAGCAACGCTAGAGTTCGCGCGAAGTCGCGAAAGCAAGGCTAGACTGAAGTCACGAACATGCACACGAAAGCTTGTCTAGCAACAATTAGACACGCGCAATGACACTTCCGGGCTAAACTAGCGTAACCGCCCGAAGTAGGCCATAGTAAGTATGGCGTACAGCCCTGATTTTCGACCCGACCACAGTACGTCCCATTCCTGAAATCTGCTCTTGCCCATTCCTGTTGTCACATCTAGCATGCTTTTCACGAAAGGGTTGTAACGAATCCGGGCGTAAATAGAGATTTACGTCATTTCCTGGTATAGTTAAACTATGGCACACGCCGTTATTTTCGTACCGACTACGGTACGTTCCGTTCGTGAAATCTGCACATGTACCACAGTTCTAGAACAATAGCAGCTCTCCACATTAATTGCTTTAATTAATTTACCCCGCAATGTTCCTCTGCTAATGGAGTTAGAGTTTAGCATGGAGCGACATCAGGTGACCTCGCCATAGTACAGCGAAATTGCGTTTAGGTATTGACGGCGATTTTATGCGCTGAGACTGCACTGGGGTCGAGGATAATGCCAAACGTTATCATAATGCCAGAATGAATTATCATGGCATGTTTAATTATTACTGTGCTAGTGTTGTTGACATCTGCGTAACGACATATCATGCTCATAGTCAATTTTATTTTATTTGTTATTATTATTATTATTATTATTATTATTATTATTATTATTATTATTATTATTATTATTTAATATTATTAGTATTATTTAATATAATTATAATTATAATTATAATTATAATTATAATTATAATTATAATTATAATTATAATTATAATCAGTTTACGTCATTA
>JAUTBZ010153469.1:0-11516 GCA_032361785.1 Lepetodrilus galriftensis
ACGCTGTACTTGTCTCCACAGTGTAACTTACGCTGTACTTGTCTCCACAGTGTAACTGACGCTGTACTTGTCTCCACAGTGTAACTGATGCTGTACTTGTCTCCACAGTGTAACTGATGCTGTACTTGTCTCCACAGTGTAACTGACACTGTACTTGTCTCCACAGTGTAACTGACACTGTACTTGTCTCCACAGTGTAACTGATGCTGTACTTGTCTCCACAGTGTAACTGACGCTGTACTTGTCTCCACAGTGTAACTGACGCTGTACTTGTCTCCACAGTGATGGTGTTCATGTGTAACTGACAATGTACTTGTCTCCACAGTGATGGTGTTCATGTGTAACTGACGCTGTACTTGTCTCCACAGTGATGGTGTTCATGTGTAACTGACGCTGTACTTGTCTCCACAGTGATGCTATCCTGGTGTCTCTCATGGACTGTTTGACCTCGGTGTTTGCTGGCCTCGTTATCTTCTCCATCATTGGCTACATGGCACACGAACTTCAACAAGATATCGAGGATGTCGCGCAGGATGGTTAGTAGCTGTGTTAATAGCTGTGAGTAGCTGATAGTTTGCCATGAAATGCATTGACATCCCTATTTTGTAGATTATCTCGATAAAAATGGAAATTGTTGCACCATTAATAAAGATTATTAGTCTAGTAGGAAGGTAGGGTTCCCATGCACCTATGTGATATATTTAACTTACTTTTTTATAATCCTCAAGGTGTCTAGTATATGAATTTTGATGTTCCCAACGCGAAATATTGTCCGATGGTGTCGGTTGGTACCGTAATTGAAGGGTTACCCTCGAATTTCGATTTCACGCTCTCATGCCGAGCACTATTGCATGGAGAACATATATTTACTCACTAGAGGACATACACACACTACAATACCACTTATTAATCGTATGAAAGATAATTCAATTGTGCATCTGTAAGTATGCTTAATGACCTCATTTACATTACTATTTGAATTGGGGTTGCATATACGCACGTGGCAGATATGATCGGACAATCACAAGTTATAACGAAAAAATGTTACCTCTTGCAGGAAACTAATCGCAGTGCTTTAGAATTTTACATAGCTGGGAACCCGTTTATGAGCCCCATACACTGATTGTAGGAAGCACGTAGCGATAATTGTATGTTAGCAATGTGATGAGTTCGTACTGGCAGAGGCCATCATGGCCACGCCTAGCTGTGACCGAATGTTTGCTTGACTGTCAGTCTAAATATGATGAACTGTAATATTCCGTAAAACATATATCCGGGGACTGAGAATGCTATGACATAATACATATATCCGGGGACTGAGAATGCTATGACATAATACATATATCCGGGGACTGAGAATACTATGACATAATACATATATCCGGGGACGTGGTATGACATAATACATATATTTTCAGTCTAAACTTAATTAATTTCTATTTGGTTTTAATTTGTAATATGAATACTATCAACAAACGTTGATAATTTTATTAATAGATGGTTTAATTTAACAGAATCAAGAGTCTGACCTATTCAGTTATACAGTATGTACTAGAATCAGATTATCGATAAAGTACATCTTAGCAGGCTTTTAATATGAACTAGTATATGATACTGGAAATGGTTGTAAATTGCCATGCATATGGTGAAAAGGTATCAATACCCAATTAACCCTCTCCCTGCTGAGTAAAATCAAAGTGTTCTATTTTTGCATATGATCAGGCAACTTAAGTCACCTTCAGCAGGGAGAGGGTTAACAGTGAATGCAGTGGGTACTCTACCCGATTCACTAAAGTTTATCTAGAGCTCTGCTATATACACACTAACCTTTGTACCAAGAATCTTTTAGACCAAACTTTAAAGTCAAGTTAGTAGGTATTATTTATTTGGATACCCAATTAAGAGTGAATGCAGTGGGTACTGTACCCAATTCACTAAAGTTTATCTAGAGCTTTTTATTAGCTTATGACTTCCTTATTTTAAGATCACTTTATCGACTGATTATTGCATTTATAAAGTCCAAATTTCACGTGGTGTGTTCATTAATCAAGACAAAAGTCACGTAAATGAAAACATCTCCCCACATGGTGGGGTTGAAGTTAGTATCTGGTGTGACCGATATGGGCTTGGATAACTGCTGTGCACTGTCTACTCCTTGACTGTATACTTATCTGCATCCATCATGCAATGCCTATCAAAGTTCATGAAGCGTTTAATGTATGAGGTTGCAGTCATCCGATAGCAATGTTTCTGGATTCTTGGTCCAGTCTTGGCATATCCAAATCCGCTAATTTCTCAAACAACTGTGAATGTTTCACTAAACGATTACCACCGATCTATACGTAACAACACCACTGATCAACCTCCTGATTTTCACATGTACATGTATAGTGTTTGTTTGCAGCTTTCTCTCCACTAAATGTGCAGGAGTATATTTCCGTCCACGAATTAAACCTTCCATAAGGCATCAAATGGTGCGTTTGGTCACAGGAATCTATTATCAAACTAAAATACATTAACATTTGACAAACTAAACACCATGTCAACCTATTCCGTCAAAATAGTGATACTTTAAAAAACGATTTCACCTATGCGTTTATTTTTTTGGAGAGTATATCTCAGTTCTCTGTAAGGTATGTGCTCACTATAATCCTCAGCTACAACAGATCATTATCTTCTGTTGTAGAGGCATTTACTGCAAAGACTGAATTATCTATACATCGAACGCTTGTTATGTAGGGAATATACTCCGAAGATGTAATGCGTCAATATGTTAGCACGAAGTTTAGTCCCAGACCATAAGGCCGAGGACTGAGATCGTACAATGCCTTGTCCGACATTTACAGACTGACATACGTTTTTCATACAATGCGCGTGCTTGCTTATTGGCGTCCTATTCGCACTTATTGGCGTCCTATTCACACTTATTGGCGTCCTATTCACACTTAGTGGCGTACACGGACAAAGTTATTGGATTGAAATCTATGTTTAATTAAATGATAATTTGACAGAAAGAGGCACGTTATTGTTAGAAACTCGGGATTAGGAGCCACACGGAACCTCAACGCTACTTTGAGATGTACTTGGACAACCAATTGGTCGTTAGTAATTTCGCTGTGTATTGTTCGGACATTTCACTTGACTCGTATAACCCTGGGGTGAAGATCCTGAATAAGTGGGGTGTAATCAAGGCCCAGAGGTTCCACTGCGAGTGGTCTAGGATTGGACGCATAGATTATCTACTTGACCATCATGACTACGTGTAGTAGGTACGTTCTGTAAATGAGTAATCTTTCTACGATTTAACGCGGGGATCTGATGCATTGGTCGAGGCGTTCCTGATGGACATTCAGTCGTAGAACATAAAGCATCACGATTATCGATTTGCCTTTATACACGCCATGGTGCACTAAATACGAATCCTGGTCTACTTTCCCCAAATGTAATTGAATAGAAGCTACAAATATAGAATAATTTGGTTATTATCCACATGACTGAACAAGCTATATTTGATAATTGATAAAGTCTTAGAACTAACCAATTCTGAACAGTTGGCGTAAGCACTTTGGTGATCAAAACATGGCACCGTTACTGATAACTGGCTTCATGGGAAATCTGCGTTGTATATCGTCTCTGGCAAACATTATACTAAGTATTCGTGTATCTATACGCTTCTATTGAATGGGTATGACTTGTAGGCCATCATACAGTGAAACTAGGTGAACGCTACACTGGCATGGTTTCATATTGATCATTCGAAGCATAGAAACAGTTAATAAGCATAGTAGCGTTGATCGTCTCTTGTTAATTTTTCAAGACATCCTGAATTTATGATCAAACATCCGTTAAAGTTAAATTTCTAATAAATTTACGAAGATATTTTAAATTACGGACAGATTCAAATGCAAACCTTCGTAAATGACATTTCCTTTGTATTTGCCCCAATTATGCCATCATGATTTATGGGAGGTGGTTGAAAGTGGAAAGAAGTCGTAATAAATATGCAGTTATCATTTAGGACAATGCATAATAGCGATGTAATGATACACTATTACGTGTTGCATTGCCAAATTAGGACACATCGTACAGGGTATAGGGATCCTTCAATCATATAATAGCATAGATATCAGTAGGTACTAGCATACACTTTCATGACGAAGGAATGAATGCATACAAGCGTATAAGCGTATAAGCGGAAGTCATGAACATGATATATAATAGGGAAGAAGCATTCCTCAGTTTATTATACTATTTTAAGCATTATAACTTGTCATGTGTTGTTATCATTTGCTATTCATGTCTTCCAGACGACATTTTCATATGACACCTAAATATTGTAGACAGCTTGAATTGATTCTGCGTGTAACCTTGATGGCTTCCTGAAGTCTCGCCTGACATCTGATGAAGGCAAGTCACCCATCCACTTCCGGGTCACCAGAATGCTGCCTCATCATCAGACATGGCTTCAATATCAGCAGCCTATGACCAAGCAGGATGATGTGAGAATTGTCTGTTCCATGTACACGGGTGACAGATCAAGTCGCATGCTACACAGTATGTTTGCCTCGTCTCAAATATCAGGCTGCGAGATTACGACTTTTGGAGTACAACTTCGTGATCAATTCAAAGTTTGGTTCACAAATCCCCATTTAAATATTTAACTTGAGCATGCAATCGTATACTAATTCAAAAGGTTTCGTAATCTCGGGGCCAGGTCCAAACTCGACATGACGTCCCTCCGACACCAATTTGGTAAAAGCTAATCAATGTCAAAGGTGCTTCATGTCAATTTATTCGAATTTCAATGATTTTTTACTTGAATTGCCAATTTCTTTTAATGTAAAAAATGGAAAGAATTGCCATTAAACATCTTTGACAAGCACAAGGTAAGAACATAAAGGATGGACATCGAATGTAGAAAGCTTTCAGAAAACAACGCAGCGTCAGACACGTGTCTAATTCAGGTTATATAATCTAGTACGAAGATACTAGTATTCAGGACCCCCATCATCTGTTAATCAACACGGAAAGGGAAGCAACCGCTGTTTGTGACATTCCATTGTTTCTTGACATGAATTACGACATCACTACATGTTCTGTACGCTCAATGAAATCGGCTGCTGTGAGCAGAATGATGAGAAATGCTCGCTTGTGGCGATGAACTGAATGCAGACATATTCAATACAATGTACGGATACCATAGCATAATAATGTACACGTGTGTTTGATAACAAGACTAAATCATCAGTTAGTGTCTCGTTATGCCTAACATTCTCCTGAAACGATGTACATCACAAGAAACATGGTTCTTGTTGATCTAAATTATAATGACAAGACACATTATTTCAAATCTTGCCATTCACACCATATACAATGCTATGTTTTATCTATAAGTCACTCACTCAGTCAGTCATTGGCTATTGCACGTTAAAACTCTTGAGAAGAATACGAAACACCGAAATAGTGAATTATATACCACTCAAAATTTGCTGGGGATCACTATTAAGGGTGGTATTAATTATTATATTATATCAATATGGGGTCATTAAATATTGTTTTCCTACAAAAATGGTACGATCCTTATAAAATGTTGAGTAGTATGTATGATTGAAAATGTGCATCTACTATGACAGGAAAAATACTCACTTGAGTTTAGAAGAGAGTTGCAAGGACCGCAGCCACCATGAGTGACAGACTGACCACAGTGGCACCAGCAGCTGTGAAATACAATCAACATTAGACTATAACTTATCCGTCAGTACAAATACCAGTTTTCAGTCTTCACCGAGGTAGGCTACTAATTACGTTGAAAACTGAGTCAATACTGAAGAATCGTAGCTCCATGCTAACGTACTGGAGTCTCCATGCTAACGTACGAGAGTCTCCATGCTAACGTACGGGAGTCTCCATGCTAACGTACTGGAGTCTCCATGCTAACGTACAGGGGTTCTGACTCCGTGGAGCTACGATTGTTCTGTGGAACGGGCCACTGTGTGTCAACATTGCCTGTGGAACTGTTCATGTATTACTGAAACATTATTCTGTGGAACTGTTCATGTATAACTGAAACATTATTCTGTGGAACTGTTCATGTATTACTGACACATTGTCTGTGGAACTGTTCATGTATTACTGAAACATTGCCTGTGGAACTGTTCATGTATTACTGAAACATTGTCTGTGGAACTGTTCATGTATTACTGAAACATTGTCTGTGGAACTGATCGTGTATTACTGAAACATTGTCTGTGGAACTGTTCATGTATTACTGCAACATTGCCTGTGGAACTGTTCATGTATTACTGAAACATTGCATGTGGAACTGTTCATGTATTACTGCAACATTGCCTGTGGAACTGTTCATGTATTACCGAAACATTGTATGTGAAACTGTTCATGTATTACTGAAACATTGCCTGTGGAACTGTTCGTGTATTACTGAAACATTGCCTGTGGAACTGTTCATGTATTACTGAAACATTGTCTGTGAAACTGTTCATGTATTACTGAAACATTGCATGTGGAACTGTTCAGTATTACTGAAACGTTGTCTTTAGAACTGGTATACTGGTAATTGTGTGAATACTAATATATTATGATCTCACTCACCTCCAGTTTGTAGTTTCGCGGCATCAGGGCATATAACGCCTAACTCCAGGTATGTGCATTGAAAATCTTGATTTGCTACAATCACAAAACATGTCATTATGTTAGTTCTATTATGATTATTATGAATAATATGATTCTTTATTATTATTATTATTATTATTATTATTATTATTATTATTACTTGTATTTAATTTTAAGGTGTGTGGCCTAGCCAATGAGATGTTCAGCGTTGCAATTATTCAAAGAAAATCAATTTAATACTGAAATCTATGAGTATTTCCCAAAATTAAATAACAATACGCAATATAAGAATGAGGTTTTAGAGGCTAGTGATGCGTATGTCGTGTATAACAGAAGGCATGGTCAACTCACTCAGCTCTTTGTTAAATTCCATCTTGCAATCTTCGGGGAAACCAAAAACATTGACACACTTCATCATCACATTGAACGATCTGAAAATAAATCGTCGTTGTTTTACCAGGAATGGAATGACGAAAGAATAACACATACATGGCATTGTCATCAAGATTTGCTTTTAATTCGTTGTACATAGTGAATGCCATGGTAAACTGTAAGCGCATACAATCCCAGATGATTTACCTACATTGTGGTCAAGCAAAGAATATATAATTATTTGCAGGTGCTTTATACGTCAGCTACTTATTGCTCATGTCCCGCAACTTATTAAGATTTTAATATGTATTACTTCGAGGGACGAGGAACTAGTTCTTAACTACAATTGCACATTCACTTGACATACATAAAATCATGTTTGTACTTCCGAAAACCTTTCTACCGCTGTAATGTAGGCAACATTCCACTGCAATCCCTTTGCGTTGATATAACGAAGCAAATTAAAATACGACCATATTCAGGTTGTCTATTAACGCAAGGGGACATAACTCAAAGTGGTACGACTAAAATATAAAGTATTACGACAACGTTTGCTTGCAACTCCCTCATAGATCAGTTGATGCATCAAAGACAATATAATTAGAGGAACGTTCCCTTTATTCATACTAAATATGATTTATTATTTGTATAACTATCGAGTGTTGGGAAACAAGTAAATAACAACTTTTGGGTGGATAAATAACGCGTAAGATGGCAATCTCAGATTTCTCATATATAAATTAGTTTGTCCATTATTTAGGTCAACAATCTGTGATAGTATGCCTTTAACTAAAGGTATCGTGTAAAATATACGAATGATGTTTTATTCATTGAATATTTCATAGAACTGCACATAGTCTTCTCGCAAAGCTGTTATTGTCATCTGGACCAGTTCAACCATCTATACACGGAATATGCGTTATTGGGATGGCTAGTATATCATGAAACATGCAACTCCATCAAGTATCGATTGAAATACTGAAAAATAGTGATCTAGCCAGTATCCCATTCGTATGCTCATGAATTACGTCCCACTTACATTACCTATAGATGTTCTAAGGTTAGTCGATTTATCACTATTCTTTACTTCCGGATAATACACCACCAACGACGCACGCGCAGACGATGTATGCAGATACGTCAACGTAGCATCTTCTTGCGTGCAAAATACCATAAAATAGGAGAATATTGGATCATTATTTTATTTGCGTTGATAATGAATTACAAAACTGTACGCAACTAGTTACATGTACGATTACAGTTATTTTCATTTTACTTGTGGAGTTCCGGGTAGGACGGCTCGTCGTCGCGTGCGAAGAACTCCTCTGGAATGGGGTCCTCTAGTGCCGAGGAATCCATGCCGTCCTGTAACTCTTGCTCGTCAGACCATTGGGATCTCTCCGGTCTGAGGTGATGGCTGTTTAGGATGTTCTGTAGACCTTTCAGGTTATCGATGAGCGTATTTACGCGAGTGTCTACCAATGAGCGTTTCTCTGCCGTTACAGGCATGGGGCCTTCCTGCTTATTTAACTCCTGAGGCATGCTTCTGGCATTAGCTGTGGACACAAGGAGGCACACGGTGCAGATTGCAAGCAACATCAAGGTCTTCATGACTGAAATTGAAAAGAAACGGTCAGTTGTAGTACAAACAGTGGCATACACGCATTGCAGACTAGTATACATCCTCGAAACACAGGTCATTATGATTACACCTAACCTCTGTGTAGTGTAGGAATAACTGCCCGCGTTTCGAGGATGACTAGTATATTGCTCTTCATGAATTAGACCTTGTCAAAGCATCTCCCTCAGGGAAGGGTAGAACTCCGAACTACGCATGGCTCCGTTTCCATCCTTCCCGAAATACCATGTATCTCCCCTGCTGCATATGGTACCCTGGTGGCAGGGTGGGTTGTCTTTCCGTGAGTCTATTTATTAAACTGATCTATCAAAATACTTATTATCGTAAACCACCAACATCTACAGCATATGATGACATCCTACATGCCGACTGATTCTGGATGTCAAGATCACGGAATGAGAAAATGTGATACATGCTAAGCCCCAGTCACACTGTCTAGGATCGTCTTGCCGGATCCACAACGGATTAGTACTTTAATCTACGGATCAGTAAGTATTTACTACGGTTGTCCGATCCGTGATGAATTTTTGAACGTGTTCAAAAATATTAACGGACATACAAGTACCGTACTACGATTGATCATAGATGTAATACAGACGGCTACAGACCAATACGGGTTGCCATTATTAATGATTCCGGATCGTATCCGAGACAGTGTGATCGGGGCTAATCTGATTAAACTGATCATGAGTGTCTACGATATCGCTAAATGTCAAAGCCTTTTAGCTCGCTCTGCCACAAAACAGGAGAGTTTAGTGCCATGGAAGCTAACAAGTAATCGGAATTAAATCACGTGACCTGGTCAAGATGTCAAAGAGACTGGAAACATTTTCTTTTCGATTAAAAATTATTTTTACATTTTTAGAAAGTGTGCCTCTTAAAAGACAAAGACGATTCCAAGACCAAGCATGCACACGTTATTGAAGAAACAAGACATACATAATACAATCTAGACATTGAATGGAAGTGTATGCATCTTACGGTTTGTATGACACATGTGTCAATTTCACTTAATACTCGGGAAGTTTATTTGTAGTTATGACGTACAATAAATAAATATTTCATGTTTTGTCAACATGGTTGTCTTTTATTATTGAACAGATGTTAAAGTTTATGGTTTTATTTAGACTAGGTTTTCTTTAGAAAGTAAGATATTGGGGCCCGAGATTACGAATCTTGTTGAGTAAGATTTCATGCTCATGCTCAAATTGTATATGGGGATTTGTGAACACAACCTTGAATTGAGAAAAAAAGGTTTCGTAATCTCGGGACCAGAGATCGGAATTATTCAAATACGAGTTTGTCTTAGTACGACTTGCCTCGTAACCGCCCGTATTCTGGAAACTTCTTAGCTAAGAACTCCTTAGTGAGAAAAGATCTCTTAACAAATTAACAAAATCATAAAATCAGTTTGGCAAATTCTTAGTACTTACGAACTTCTTAGGACTTACGAAGTCTCGAGAATACGGGACCTGATGTCTAAATACAGTACATAAAGAGCGTTACTAATGTTTGTATTCTTGTTTTATTCTCCAAAGATCCGACAGAGTTGTAATATCTTAAAATGGAAGATAATGATAAAAGAAAGTATAAATACATACAGTATATGTTTGGTGTGTTAAGATATACATGTAATTGTATGCCTTTATCAAAGCACTAATTTTGAAGACGTTTCTGGACACAAGTATGTACACGTGAAAGGAGTACACTAGTATACTAAATTAACTTTTCTATGATTTATATTGAACTTACCTTGTTATTTTGTATGGAGATGCAACCAAGTAGGTGAAGCAGTGTGGAGTCCGTGAACAAGGTAATAACTGTAGAAGTAGTGGCAAAGTAAAAACATCCGAGCCAATATATACCTGGATGACAGGTGCGCGTTGACGCCTCTTTGACAAGAACCAGTCGTATTGGTTGCAGCTGGAGAAATCACCTGTAAGGTATCCGCAGACCAAGTTACGTCACAGTGATCCGTTCCTATGTTACTGCCGAATATTAATTTATTGGTGTGTATTCAATTTTTTAAATGTAATTAGAAATATGTATTCAAAATTTATTTCATGTATGCAAATGGTTCAAACGAATTCTTCCATTGTTTAGAGGGTACATGGCTAAGGTGTATGATGAGACCTCTACTAACCCTTGTCAATGGCGTTTCGCATCGATTTTTAATGATTTCGTAACAATCCAAAGATTGATACGAAACGCCATTGACAAGGGTTAAGCCCTCTACCGTACTTTTTCAATTTTATCAATGAAATTATTACAGAAATGTCAACATATCAGAAGAAGCCTCGAAATATGTTCATTGTTATATTGTGATGACGTCCTGTGGCCTTCGGCTTTGAATAAATACACTCAGTCAGGCGTCTGTTACAAAAATAAACGATCGTTACGAATGTTAATTAAGAGTCATAACTACACGTATACACTATACAGTATGCAGTGCAAGAATTGGACTCGTGTACAATCGTTCTCAAATATCTATTCAGATATACTGTATGCATATGATGTCATTATTCTGCGAACAATTCATCAAGATAATCCACAAAAATTAATAAGCAATCACTAGTGTTGCAACTCTTCGTTTAGGTCAAAATGCAACTAGCTGTAGATGACAAAACTAAATACTAGTAGATGAAAGAATAAGAAATAAACCACCACAGGGGAAATCAGATAACAACGAATGTTATCAAATCCGTTTACTTGGCCAAATAATTACTATACACTGGTCTAATAGTACAATTTAATGTTTGCGAAGTGAAACATTATATATTGATAACATAGCAATAAATAGATTTAAAGGCATAATATCACAGCTGATAGACCTGGATAATGGACAAACGAATTTCGATCTGAGACTAATTGCGCT
>JAUTBZ010153480.1:0-11515 GCA_032361785.1 Lepetodrilus galriftensis
GGTGACCACATATATCGATATTATTGTCATTAATATTGATCGTGTATGGGCCGCTTTTCGTGTATCGTCAATTGGAAGTTATATAGCCTTACAATTGACGATAATAAGCTTTGGTACAGCTCATGCGTGGACGCCATACCAATACCGCAGATGAATTCGGATGAAAATTACTGGAATATGTAAAGCATGATTCCTTGTTACATATGTAACAGTCGTAGGGAAATGACATTCGCAACTGTCTCCATATACGTGTGCATAGATTACGACTTTCATATCCTTGAACTCTTTCTGAGGAACATACAAGGACCCTTGTTAGAGTTACGTGTGCCTACAATCCGATTGATCTGACTTCTCGATGTTTTATCAAGAAAGCGTCATACAATGACAAGTGGAAGCTATGCAGGCCTCTGGACTAACATATGCCCGACGTACAGGGGCAAGTTAAATTGCACTGCTGGCAACCTACTTTTGCATATGTTACCTTCATTTCAGGACTCGTCACACCGTTTGTCGCTGAGAAGATGCTGGGGTCCGCTGGTGGCATTCTCATCCTGACGATGGGCGCCATGGCGTTGATGTCCACGGGGTCAGGAGAGGTCATGGCCATCTCGTCCATCATAGTCTACGACATCTACCAGACGTATATTGAGCCTTTCAGGTGAACAAGACATTGCAGAGGATTGAGATTCTAAAACTGTAATGATTGAATTCGGATTGAATGCAATACGAATGACCTCTTAATAAGTTAATAATAGTCTACGATTCCTCTCTTTAATAGTGAATACACATTCGTTTATGAAAAGTAACTTTTTTAAAACTATAATGTCTTGTCGGGATGTTGGAGCCTACAGACTAAGTTCAAACATGTTAATCGATATCTTGTGGATAGTGTTACTTTAATTGATAATGTTTCAATTCTGAATGTGTGTGTGTGTGTCGCCTTACTTTGACATATTTTATGGACATACAATCATTAACTTGAATCCACAGGGAAAATCTGAAGAGCGTGCACTGTATTCTCTGCGGAAGGACAAAGCGTGAAGCGTCGCGAGTTTCTCACGAGCAGGACGAGTACTGCGCATGCATAGACGCCACCAGATGTCGCCGCTGCATAGAAGACCTTCAGAAGTACACCAAAAAGAAGAAGGCGTTTTCCAGCACGGAGTCCTACAAGTGTCCGACCCACGGGAAGTACCGAGAGTACCAGGACTACCTCATCAACTTCAAGAACATGTGCATCGTCTGGGTCACAATTGGCATCATCCCTCTAGGCCTCGTCGTCTTCGAGTCCGGAATAGACCTAAACTGGATCTTCTACTCCGGTGCGATCGTCACGATTCCGTGTTTCCCGCCGGTTCTGCTGGCAATCCTCTGGGCCAAGGCGACTGGGAAAGGTCTCATTGCGGGTACGGCTCAATGCTCGTTGTCGTTCTCGTATGGTGTTCAGTAGATCAAACTCATCAGAAGAATAATTGCCTCTGCTAAGTAAATTGGGTGTGATCAAAGACCAATTATTGTACAAATTTGAGGTCATTGACCAGGGAGGCTGAATTATTAAAGGTCTGGGTTTCGTTGGCTGGTTTGTGTTTCGAATTACTTTACGATGTCGATGAGATAGATTGAAAATTAGCTACTATGGGCGGCCAATTGATATAGTAATTTGGCATCCTTTTGTTCATCGCCAAGCAAGTAAAATGACAATCAAAATAGTGAATTTGGTTTTATAAGTCATACTTGGTAGACCTATATATTCTGAACTTCCTCTTCCGTCAAAGTCTATGTTCTGAAGTTTTGAAAAGGTGTGTATGTGATATTTACTGAATGATACACCAACAGTAAGAAACGTAACGTATGTGTTTGTGTGATTGACTGTGTGTGTGTGTGTGTGTGTGTGTGTGTGTGTGTGTGTGTGTGCGTGCGTGCGTGCGTGCGTCTATCTGTTTGTCTATCTGTCTGTCTATATAAATGCGCGCACATATATGTGCATATGTGTAATCTAAAAGCATCTTCATATTACACCTTCACATTATATTTCAAGCATACAACCTATGAAATTTTGAGTATTTATATCTCAGAGTTATTATCAATACGTTACGTTACGTTACGTCACGTTAAATTACGTTGCATTCTCAATTCTGATTTCAGGAAGTCTAGGCGGTTTGGCAGCCGGTATCTCCGCGACGCTCATCGCAGCATCGTTCTATCCAGGCGGCCTCAGCAACTTTCTCATCAATACCGCACAAGACTACGCCATCTTGGCAGGCACGTCGACTAGCTTCGGCGTCAGCCTTGTCGTTTGCATCGTCGGCTCTCTGGTGACGCACAAGATCGTCACTCCGGAGGATGAGTACTACGAATGGTACAAAATGTACGACATCGACAACCCTCTTAACCCGTGGGAGTTGAATTACAGAGAAGACCTAGTGGGATATGAATACGAAGGGAGACCATCCTTCGACCAAATGAACAGCGCGTTCAAGAGCGCTAAAACTACGGCGTATGTCGCCGGAAGTTGCGCAATTGGTCTGTTCGCCATTATTATCCCCAGCATCATGGCGAGTTTTCCAAATATGGATTTAACCCAGTTTTCAGTTTGGATAACATTTACGCAAGTATGGGCGATCGTAATGGCGATCATAGTCATCGTGGCGCCACCTGCTGAGGAGATTTCGAGAATTATTAAACAGTGTCGGAAGAACCGCGGTACTGACACTCAAGTTATAAAGAACCCGTTGCCTGAGTGCAACGAACTCGTAGTGAAGGATAGCAACGCACATGGCAATAGCGACGGGCAACCAACGCACGTGTGAAGTTACGTTACTAAACGTACATAGGTTGTAACACTTGAACTCAGAACTAGGACGAGTGGTGATTTGAATTGTATTTATCGGGTAAAACAGTCCGTGACGAAATGACTGGACTATGCTATTCAGCTCGATACACTTGGTCCTTCCTATAACAACTTGGACGAGTGATATTTTGGATTACATTTTATCGAGTAATGGACTTGGCGACGAGTCTGTCACAGGCTATACAGCTCGATAAACTTGGTCCATCAACATTTAATTTTTCACAGGATTGTCGGCCACGAACTCAAGCGAAAACAGTGAAGAGCTAGTGACAAGTATATACTAGTACGTGGAGTTTGCAAATTGAACATCGAACTTTGTTTGTTACGTACTAACGGAAGTCGAATTGCCGTTCTGGTTTGTTACGGCTCTGGTCAGATCATCCTCGAAGCCCTGATTCAGCGACTGCCGTTTCATACGTTATTGCTCCTATGTAGCGTATGTTTAATGCAGGACCGAGCTTCTGGCTTTAGAGGATGTCGGAGAGATAGTGAGTGGATCTATACGTTAGACTAAGAGATTAAATGTTCTGCTGAATTGATAGTTGAAAATTAGTCGACTAGTAGAGTAGTCGAGTGTATTAGCAATCAAGTTGATATACATGTGTATCAACCGGTGTGGTCATTTTCATATGACATAGGTAATATTATTGTGAGTGATACGGTAATTATGCATCAACTATCGTGAATCCTGGCGTTATATGACCGGCGGGTGGTTGTTTATTGTGGTCGTTGCATGACTTTTACATGCGTGTTACAATGGTCGTTGGATAGCCGTTATATGGTCGTTATAATGGTCAATGTATATCAGCTATATTGTCATTATAATGGTCATTGTATAGCAGTTATATGGTCATTATAATGGTCATTGTATAGCAGTTATATGGTCATTATAATGGTCATTGTATAGCAGTTATATGGTCACTATAATGGTCATTGTATAGCAGTTATATGGTCGTTATAATGGTCAATGTATAGCAGTTATACGGTCGTTGTAATGATCATTGTATTTGTCGATAACTGGTTCTTGTAATAATCATTTTGTCGCCGTTTTATGGTCGGTATAATGATCATTGTATAGCCTTTATATGGTTGGTATAATTGATCATTGTGTGACCGTTAAATTGTCGTTATAATGAACATTATGATGGCTATTGCGTGGTCGTTACACGGTCACATATGAATGGTTGTTACTATGAACGATGTATAGTCGTTATATGGTCGTTATAATGGTCGCTGAATGACCGTTTCATGGCCGTATTCTGTGTAAAAAAGCAATAGTGTATTTCATATATTTACATTTTGATACATGCACTATTATCGCATATACTCACCACGTGCACATGCAGTTGCTATACTCATTGTATCGTACATTGGTTTATTACTTCATTGTTTCAGTAGCTATCATTTTATCAACTGCATATTTTGTAGGAATGTGGAATACAATGTCATTATGTTTCACGACTTTATACTGTATACTTGATGTGGCAATATAGAATAATGTGTGGTTCTATACAATAGTAGCCTAGTGTGAATATAATTGTAACCATATGCTTCTTTTACTGCGGTTAGAACAGATTTTTATAATTGAAAAATTAAAAGAAATGTTGGATACAATGCAATTATCGTTATTTCCAAGTACCGGGTAGCACATAGACTCGGCATTTCTCGTCGTATTGGTGTATTCACTGTAGTTAACAGTTAGGTTACTGAATACTGACAAGGTAGATATCTTTGTTAACTAACATTAACACGCAATGTTTAAAAACCGATATTACTCGGTTTGTGATTTAGCATTTTCGCTGTTATCTGTATATGAAATATCTATCAGATATATACATACTGACTGCTTGTCATATAGGCAATGTTGTAAGATGTCGATGGTCTAATGTTCATTTCCGTACAGCATGATAGTCGATGTTATCATATGATATTATATGTTATCCCACTTGTTATCAGAGAGTGTAATTAGTGTTGAATAAAGATGGTAGATGGTATAATATGTATTATTCGTGATTTCGTGGAAATGAATAATTGCAACGCTTTTATTTGCTGAATCATTGAAAGAGATACACTACACGCAACACACTGAAATTTTGAAATGTTTTTGGTCCAATACACTGTACCAATGGTCGATGTATGTGGCCCAGGCTCCGTCTTCTAACTGGTAGCATTGGTAGAAGTACTTAACACACATTCCTCGCCGTGACGTGGTTTACATTGCATTGTAAATACCGTGGAATTCTGCCCTCAGCCACTCAACAACATAGTTGTCAGATAAGTGTGGTTCCTGTATTGGCACCAATAGTTCAAGAATGCCACTCTCAGACAATAGATGCGGTTCTGATGGGTTTTTTTTTCTCTAAAGAACATATTATCACTCTCAGTTTGCTGGTGGCTGATGCATGTCATGTATAGTTTATACTACTTCCTTTGAGCCCACGTTGGGCGCCATTGAAACAGGACCACTGCCGATCCTGGGATCCGAACCAGAGTTGCTGGATTGTGAGTCCAACGCTCTATCAACTGGCCGAAACCAGTAGGATCGTGTTACATCACTCCCGGCTAAATTCGTGGTATAGTTAATGCTAAGTAACCAAAGTCATGGTCAGATGTTTAAGAGGATTCACATACTAATGAAGGCACGCGAAGTAAATTAAAATAATTTTGCATTATTGCCATTTCATACAGGGCATAACAGCATATTTAATCATATCAAACGTATGTGGTTGCATGAATTCCGCCTTCCTATGATTAATGGTTCTTTTGTATACTGCAGCAAGTAAATATTAAATATAAACTGTGGTGAAATCTATTCCCACGATCCGGACCCAGGGATATCCGGTCTATTCACCGGGCCCGGACCCAATTCCCGGCAATCTGATTGGCTCAGATGACCCAAAATATGAATAAAATATGTTTCTAATCCTAACTCATTAAGCCAATCAGATTGCCGGGATTTAGGTCCGGGTCCGAGGAATATACCACTTCCGGGTCCGGAGAATAGACCCCATTAAAAAGGATTATAAACCAACCAAGATAAAGGAGTCTAGGGCATGTTGCTGAAGACCAAATGAAGCTTCTCAAATTCTATTCATTCGTTAGTCTCCGTGAGAACGTTTATCGTCGGTGACGTTCTGTTAATTTAACACAGAAAAACACGAAATTATCTGGAATTGACTTATACATATTACAGCGCTCACTTCCTGTCATGCGTAGTAATAGCGTAGGGTGAAATAGTACTAGCGTGATTTAACTTCCCGAATCACGCAAGGAGTAAACGGGTCCGTACGAATCATGCTATCAGTTTTCGACAATGCTAAATTATCATTGATTAACTACAGTATTATATTAGAGAGAGAGAGAGAGAAGTAGGAGAGAGTTAGAGAGTGAGAGAATGAATGATTATTTCCCCAGTTGATAAATCCAAAGTATCTCAAAGTAAGTAGGTATCCGTATGTAACTGATAGAGTGCGAAAGAGAGAATGACAGACAAACGGACAAAAAGACAGACACGGACAGACACAGATAGATATAAAGAACACCTTCTCTTTAAAAAATTGGCTCTCTACTATTATTTTTCAAAGGTTACCTATTATATTTTACTTGCATAGACATCATAGTACAATGAATAGTCTGCTTGTAACGTATAATACCCACAACGGCACGCATAACAAGACTAGAAAATAGAAACAATATTAATATACATTCTTGACATTTTTAATCATAAAACAGGTTATAAAATGCCGTATAAAAAATGACTGAATATGATTAAAATCGTCAAAAATAGCGTTGACACTCAGGAGCTAGTGTTTCTGAACGACTTGTCGATATATAAGCGCACTTGCAAGCTTGTGGACCGCACCAAGGTCGCTAAGTATAAAAGCGCACAATACAATATCATTATGCTAATAGCCTACCTCAAATGATGCAACCTAATTTAAAGGCATACGGTATATTCAGTCTGTTGACATATTTCAATATCAAACGTATTTTTATCTGAACGTATGTACAATTGATTTGTCTACACAAGTATATTTGGCAATAAGCTACATTTTCCACCTGTCCCGTGGCCCACTGACTTTCAATATTTTCATAGTGTTTTTACTTTAAAATCGCTAGATAAAATAAACCCATTAAAATGGAAATATTTAAAATGCGTGGAACATGCGGAAAATGTAGCTTATTACCGAACATACTTGTGTAGCCAAATTAAATGTACATACTTCTGGGTAAAATACGTTTGACCATGAAATATATCAACGGTGATGTTACGTCTTTTATAGTATATGGCTTTTTACAACACACAACTTCGAATTCCCTCTCTAATAGTTGGTAGAGGTAATTTGGATGAGCATGTAAGTATAGTGTATATTATATGTATATGATACATAACTGATAGGATAATATATATCATAACAAACAATATCAACGCATATAATGTAAGCTATCTATTTGGTGTGCGTATGTACTAAAACTAAGTGAGAGAGAGAAAATGACCAACAACTCAATTTCACTTGAGTACGTGAAATGTGTTCCGGATCTTCCTCAGTGGGCTTCACGTGAGTAACTGATCGCTAGTTCGATTGTCTTCTCTTAGGTAATAGAAAGTACGCTAAATCATATGATAAAACATAGTTAAATGTTCAAGACTTATTGAAAGATTTCTGAAAATCTAATATTGGAAATGTATATCCACATGTACCGGTAGTGTATATTAATAGTGTCATATTGTTATTGTTTGCCTACTTAAACTGTGACTGTACCACCCAACACCCCACACCCCACCATCTACCACTACCTCCATCATCATCATCATCATCATCCCCATCCGAGGCTACTGGTAATTATAAGACCCTTTCTAGAAACCTATGCTAAAGTTACTTCATATATATATATATATATAATATACTATGTGTTCAAATATACATTTTCAATATTGATATATCGATAGAATCTATCTACACTTATTACCTTGTGTATGAACACGATCAAACCTGTTTGTTTACCAAATGGTCGTAGTGTAGTACGGGCCTAAATCTGGGCGTACGCCATGCTTTTACTATAACAGGAAATGACGTAAACCTCCGTTTCTCTGACGACAGGTACGCCCTTTCGTGAAACAGGCCAGGATTGGCTGGAAGTAACGTTTAAAATTCCAGGACGATGTACATTTTAAATTAATAAATGTATGTGATGGTGATCACATCCGCGTCGTGTCCCAACGTTGAAAGATAATACATGACAGTAACCAAAAAAAAGGCAGGTGTCCTGTTATGTGTCCGGGCCAGAACATCTAACATGGATGCTCAAAATTAATCCAAGACACCCGAGGTGAAAAGGTGTCCTTCCAGGCTCCTAACCGATTCTGTTTGGATCCTGGAACACGACACCAAACTAGGTTTGCTGTGCATGACGTTCATGCAGATGCCATTTGAGTCACGTGAGATATCCAAGACGGCGAAGGCATACAGCAACGGATCATATGAGCGCTGTTTCCCGGACCTTTGGCTCTGTAGGCGGTGAATCTCCTCCGTTGGCTGCTAGCTTTTCCTGAGCAAGTTTCTTTTCACGCAAATGTTGGAAGATAATAATGATCTCTTCCACCGGCGCCACGATGACCACAACGGCCGCCATGATGAAACACCAAAACTGCAACGTCATCAAATACATCCGAAATTCCGTTGACGTCAGAACATGAAGCGAAGACATGACGGTAGGAATCACTACGATGAACAATATCAAGCTTCCTATCCCGCCTATATACGCAGTCCACCTCGCGTTCTTAAATACGTTGTCTATTTGCGAAGGTGTCGGCCTTGCGCCTTCCAACGCCGGGAAGTCTTCCTTGAAGTGTTGACCCCACGGGCTCAGAGGATTGTCAATGTCCCGCAGCTTCTGCCACTCCTTGTTCGTGGCGCCCTCGTCCTTGATCTCGTGGGTGAAGAGAGACACCACCATGGTGACGGCAAGCGATACGACGAAACTGGTACTTGAGCCCGCGACGACGGAGTAGTTCTGTGACGTGTTGACCAGGAAGTTGCTCAGGCCGCCTTCGTATGTTGACGAGACGGAAAACAGAGCGGTCAGTCCTCCGATGAGACCAGCTATTGCCCCTGTGGACAGGAAATTGTAATATCATAACAACGGTAATAACGAAACCTTCACAGCATGAGAAAATGTCAAAGATACTAGTACACAGCAAATAAATGTGGGTGTCCTGTTGGGTGTCCGAGTCAGGACACCTAACGTGAATTCTAAGAAATAAAACAGGACACCCGAGGTGAAGGTGTCCTGCCAGGATCCTGTAACAGACACCGAATTATTTTATCTATGCACACACAAAATATATCCTGAAAATTGTTATTGATAGGAGCACAAAAGATAATAATGTGACCATTTATATTGCGCCAATCTCCATGCTTCAGAAGCACGCCCAGATGGCTGGGAATTGGGTCAGCATCCGGGCATTAAACCGCGGTACGGGGAATAGACCCCACCTTGTTTTTCTTCCCTTAGAACAAAGTATCCTCAGAATCTATCAGTTCAGTTATATCTATAGATACATACCTGCTGTGGCACCTACGGCAGAGGTCTTCACCCAGACGATGCTGAGCACGGCGCCCGGGAAACACGGCGTAGTGATGATGAATCCGACCATGATGATCCAGTTGAGATCAATGCCGGCGACGTTGACGAGCAAACCGAGCGGGATGATGGCTAACGTCAACCACAGGATGCACCAGCTCTTGAACTGGACCAGCGAGTCCTGGTACCTCCGATACTCACCGTGGTGCTCGCATAGGAACAGCTTCTGACATCCGAGGTTGTTATGCTCAGCGTTGTTCTTCTGATCGCTGCCGCAGACCTTGCATCCGACGGCTGACGGGCATGCGCAGTAGATGGATGGCGGCGGGTCTCTGTCGTGGCCGCCATCTTTACTTGGGTGCTTATATTGGCCGCACAGTATACATTTGCCTGATGTAAGTTTCTTTCTGAAAAATTACAATTGAGAACTGACTGCAAAGGAGCTAGTAAAGTCGGAGAAAGTATGAATTTAGTTCTGGCATTTGCTATTAAGTGTTGATCGAGATGTTAAGCTAGAATAGCTATTATTCAACAACAAAATATTAATAAAATACCGGTATGTACATTGTCAATATTGAATCATTCAAGGTGATCAGAATAAATGAATTTTCAGAAAAGGAAATCTTTAATGCCAAAAGGATAAACTGCAACAACAAATGGTATATTTACTGTATTTTGTAGAATTAATTTTAAGGCAATGAAGTACCATTTAGTTATAATATTATTAATACAAATAATTAATATACACATTTATATAGAGACAATATAGCTATAAACGTTTAAGAAAATGACTAAATACCATTATTCAAAGTAATATGTTTATTATACTTGTTATTGTAGGAGTTTATTCATTGATAATATTAGAAACCTTGTAAGACTATTAACTCTCAATATTTGGGATATTGCAACATTATCTAGTGTCATATTTTGAGACACTGAGAGATCATCTGCTGTCACTATTTGAGACGTTGTGATTCTATCTTCAAACAATAACAGCATCCTTTAGATAATACCACAGAATCGACACAGAAAGCGGTCTCTATCTGTATGTAAGTCACGACGTTGACTAGACGGAATCTAGTTTTTCCATCGAGATGTCTCAGTGTCTATTCGCGCTTCCGAGTGTTCGAGATAAGAACCACACCTGATCCCCGTCTTATTAGCGCATGCGCACATCTACGCTAGCCTAGGCTTACGCCTTACACTCTGATGAGGTTCGCTGCAGAGCTGAGTTTTCTAATTTTAGAGGATGAATCCAGACAATTGAGTAGCCGAAGGAAGCAATTAAGGCGGTTTACGCAATGTAGACTCATTAACGGTGGATGTTTATTTATGAGTATTTTTCTTTTCAAATGCACTGCTTCTAACGTGTTTAGATTTAAAGATAAGAGTACTTTAAAGTTGGTGTTGGAATATGGAACATTTGGTTAGATTAAAGCTTATATTGACTAAAACATATTACTACTATGAGAAATATGCTCAATTCAAATAATATAGTGTGTTAATATTATATGGACGCTTATACGTAGTGTTGCTGAAATGCGTAGCCTATTATTTGCGGAATCAATACCTAGAAATACATCTAATACCGTGTTCGTTCCAAGATGGGGAGCTTTTGCTGATTTTACTTGTGACTCTGAGTTTCTGTAATACCTTTCAACGTACTAAAACCGAACGAAGAATTTATATGACTTTGGCAATGTTATTAAGGAGACTTTCTGCGGTAACGTAGAAGCTTGAAAATGTTTGTTTGTTTTTTAAAGAACTGCCTTTCCACGACATTATTTATGTGGGATTAAGAAGCTCCTATAAGTTCCCGAATGCTCTTCAAATTACACATATATTTAGTTCCTAAATGGTATTGCATTTGTATTTAGCACAGGGCAGTTAGTACAAGTTACTCTGCCGGATCTGAAGCGTCTTCGCAACAAAACTAAAATGACATTGGCCTACTTCGGGCGGTTTCTCGAGGATCTAGAGCAATGCTAGAGTTCGCGCGAATTCGCGAAAGCAATGCTAGAGTGACGTCACGAACGTGCTATAGGACGACCCACGAAGCACGAAAGCTTGTCTAGCAAC
>JAUTBZ010153491.1:0-11515 GCA_032361785.1 Lepetodrilus galriftensis
TATGTACATTGAAACAACACAGAGCTACTGTATTCTCGACTAAATTGCTATAATAGCATATTTTGATCCACAGTTATTCTAAAGATAGAGTTTATATATATCCACAGTTATTCTAAAGATAGAGTTTATATATATACTAGACTAAGTTAAATGCCATTGTTGAAAAAGAACACTGATTGTACTCTGATCCATTGATCTGGGATAGTAACGTGGCGCTTAGAGCATTCCTTAGCGTGTGGATTTGGTGCATTTTAAGTAGTCATTATTATTATTATTATCATCATCATCATAATCATTATTTATTATTATTATCTCAGATTCAGAGCACGAAGATACTTAAAAGCGGAAATGTCCAGTTGGACTTCACCGTACTGGAAGACGGGAAAGCTGTTCCATCAGAGAAAGCAGTTCTAGCTTTCAACACGGTTTCCCTCAAAGAATTGGACTTCAACACCGGAGTACAGGTACGTGTAATATACTGCATCTAGTTCTATACTGAACATGTAATGGTAAATACTGCTGCTGGTTCTATAGGAAAATTTGGTAGTGATGTTTATAAAGTTGGAATATCGAATCAATTGGATAGTTCTAACATGCATAGTCATCAAATAAGTTTGGAACTGTATAACGAGCTATTATATATGCAGTCTTTTTTATCATCCCACGTTAATGTAATTACTAGTATATGCTTACTTGCCAGAAGAAGAAGAAATAACGTCGTAAAATCACTAAGAATTACTAGAATGTTAGCTAGCGGAAATTCAATTGAATATTTTAATGTACAATGACATTCATTGGAATAGAGACCCCTGTGTGTGTCTACTAGAAAGAACGTCCGATGTGTCGATATTATTTGGCATAAAGTCCTAACGTAGAACTCTTTATAACAACCCTGATGCTCTTATAAAAACGTATTCTTTGTATTTCGCAGACCGTCTCCAATGGCAAGATATCCCGACTGCAAGTTACGACGTCACAGGGAACATCGACTCCTGTCACGGACACAGTATACACACCACGGGATGTGCAGCATCCGGAGTCGGGGGATGTGGTGAGATCTATCAAACCCACAAGGTCTCAGGGCACACCAGCAGCTACATCGACGTCAGTGACGGCTGTTGGTGACATATCTCAGCCAACGTCGACGTCCACGGTTGTTGAACTTTCCCAACAGACTGCAATGCATCGTGAAACAACAGTGTTGAGGCTTGCTACACAATCAATTGACACTCTTAGATCCAGATTAGCTTCATCTGAGACATCCAGTTCCTTATACAGGGAAACACCGACCATAGGCCTGGAAACTACACCCCTTGTTTCAGCTACGACTGATTCAGAGTATAGGCGTTCTGTATTGGAAGATAGTAGTCTATTGCCCACGATACACACTAGAACTAACCTAGTTGAAGGAACAATGAGGCCTAGTCAATCTTTCAGTAATTTACCTTCTCGAAGTGTACCACCTTCTTCCGAGTATGTTGATTTCAGTGTGTCAAATTCAGCGAACTCCGAGAATATTGATGTGAGTGTGCCACAGTCATTGACTTCCGACTATGCTGCCTTTAGTGTGTCACTTCCCGTGGACAGCTACTCGGGAATCCCAAATACAGTTGCCGTACCGCCGGAGCCAACGCTTAGTGCATCCGTTCTGCCATCCGCATCGTTCCAATCATCATTCTACTTCTCTGGACAACCGTCGTCAACACCAGCAAGCAGACTATCGTCAACACCAAGCCTCACTAATATCAACCTCGTAGACCAAACCAGTTTAGAAATCACGTTGACTTTATCTTCCGAGTCATCTCCCTTGTACAGTGATACGCCAGGTCTAGACGCGATCACTTCAATGCCAATACAATCCGGTTTCAGTTCTCAGAACGTAACAGCAACAAGATCGTCCTCAGTGACTCTCACTGACGTTTCTGCTGTTACTGGTGCTGATGCCCCGGTTACCAGTACCACGTATATGGACATAACGCCAACACTACACACGATACAACCCATCTCCTCATTGTCCTCGATGAGAATAAATTCCATGTCAGTAAATCCATTGACATCAACGTCCTTGTCACAATTGACAACCACACAGTCACTCCATACCAAGTTGCCTTCTACCGAGTCCATGTCACCTGCAGATATAACCAGTCCTAGCTCTTCCCGCTTCCAAGGACTATTATACTCCTCAACATCAGAATTGTCTCAGATTTCGTCGGACATTTACCTAGGGAATATCAGTGACTCTTCTATTTCACTGTCCCAGAGTGTCAGCATCGATAGTAGGACAGAAACTTTCTCTACAGCTGGAATAGACTCCAGTTCATATCAATCTGCTGATGACGTGTTTACTCTTCTGTCATCACGCGTAGAGAAGAGTACATCCAGTGACTCATACAATGGTATGGACTCCAATCTGACTACGTCTGGTGTTGAGATGACACACACTATACCAACAGAGCCGAGTGTGAACGTGTCCAGGACGGGTTCCTCTGCCTCCAGAATGGCTTCCTCCAATGGTCTTCCAGTAACCGTACATTCCACTATGCTTCAAGAGTCACCGATGATGTCTGCAACGTCTTCCTCAGGCGTAGCAGCGTCATCAGTATCATCTTCATCACTGTCATCACTGTCATCACTGTCATCACTGATGTCGGTCACAGTATCAGATAGCAGAACGACTGAGGACCTCACTCCAAGTTTGCCTGCGATGATGTCTCGCCTACAGTCGTCGATGTCTTCAGTGGATGTTGATTCGTCAGGTTCTAGCATGGGAACAGAAATCGTACAATTGGTCACAGCACAAGTATCTGACTCAATGTATACAACTCATTCGTCAGCACCTGTAGCCGAATCATCAGATTTTACTAATAATTCATTAGAGCTTGCAACGAGTTCCTCAGAAGCCAACTACTCAGATGTGTCCACCAATTCCTTGGAGATTTCAACCAGTTCCGAACAATCCGGTATTGCTACCAATTCCTTGGAATTTACTACAGGAGTCATGGAATTTGCTACCAGTTCTTCAGACATTCGACATGAAACATCGACATCTTTTTCCACGGAATCTTTGACAAATATTGATTCTACAAATGTAACCACCATAAAGGAAACCGAAGCTTCTTCTGTGTCATTACATTCAAGTGTCCCTACTCATCTTTCTGTTCCTGTTTACGTGTCAATCACCGAATCTTATGGAGCATCATCCACACACAGTTCTATACCAGTTGTCGTAACCCAATCACCCGTGTCTGATGTGACCAGAAACGTTACCTCCACCTCAACACAATCTGAAGAAACTGTACAATTCACAAGGCCGACAGTGACGGGTATGGTGACGACAATGGCGATGGAATCTTATGAAAGTGTCCCAAATTCATCAGCACAAGTGTCCACCTCGGGGATATCTGGTATTCCTTCAATCGACGTCCAGAAGTCGACGTTGAAGTCCTCAAGCCATGACATTGCGGTGTCTAAAAGTGTCGGAGCCTCGTCCTACATTGTATCAACAGCATCACCCGTGGAGGCTACCACAGATTCGCTAAGGACGACTGCAGATTATATGTTAACATCGGCTCCTAGTTCAGTGTTGCCTACTTCAGTCACAGTCTTCTCAGCTACTTTACAGGCATCTATATCTTCACTACAAACCTCTGCGCAAGGTTCACCATCGCCTGACGCAGGACCATCTATTTCCACGGCATCAAACGTCTCAACGTCCTTGACGGCAAATTCCCTCGACGCATTTGTACAAAGTTCACCTGCATCAGCTTCGCCGTCATCTACTACACTGACATCCGGTTCGCCATTATCTACTACACTGACATCCGGTTCGCCATCTACTACACTGACATCCGGTTCGCCATCTACTACACTGACATCCGGCTCGCCATCAACTACACTGACATCCGGTTCGCCATTATATACTACACTAGCATCAGGTTCGCCATCTACTACACTGACATCCGGTTCGCCATCATCTACTACACTGGCATCCGGTTCGCCATCAACAACGTCATTGCTTACACGCTCGTCAACTTCTCTCTGGCAGACCACAGTTATCTCAGAAATGTTGGCATCAACTTCTTCTGGAAGCCCACTGTCAGTGCCTACGGAAACAATCGCCAGAGCTTCCCTATTACCGACCACAACAGCTTCTTTGAGGAGAACTGGCTTACCTTCCTTGTCACCGTCGATAAGGTATACGGAATCAATCGGCAGAGCGTCCGTATCGTCGACGAAAATGAGTACACCTGAACTTTCATTGTCCCCATCCTTCGTGCCTACGATACAATCTGCTTCATTAAGGCAGCCTACGATTTCTTTGCGAACATCTGAGTTACGTTCGCATGTGTCTACTCCTGCGTCCAAGGGAACAAGCGGCCCAGTTACGACACTCGCTCCCGGAACGTTTACACCAACATCACTCTCATCAACGTCATTGTCGACCAGAAGAATCGGCTCAGCTTCCTTGTCGTCTGGGGTATCTCTGCGTACATCTGGGATAAGTTCGCTGTCACCGACATCAGCGTCCACGGGAAATACCGCCTCAGTTTCACTGCGGAAGTCTACAGTTTCCATGACAACGTTCTTCTCATCGCCGTCACCAACGTCAACGGTCGTCTCCGCTTCTATGTGGACGACTACAGTCAGACCAACTACAGTTCCACCGCCACGAGGGACGCCTCCCGACAGCAGCCGCCTGGTGGTGACGATGAACGTGAGCCCGGATGTGGATATCTCCAGCCCGGAGTTCTCCCGCCAGATTGAGATAGGTGCGTACTCCTTATAGTTACAACGTGTTCATTGGTCGCATAGTCACTGTTAGTTTACTTGGAGACAGTAGTTAGACACATACATGTGCTCTCATATGCATCATCAGAACAGAACCAGTATTCAATCAGGCCAAAGTACGGCTATTAATTACTAAAAGGAACATGGTAATCGCGGACATGGAGTTGCTATACTTGTCTAATTACGATTGCATATGAACTCATTGTGACTGGGTAGAGATTTTACGACGCCCTCAATTGTATTTTAATGATACCTATGCTTCTGCAATATCTGCTCACAATTATATAATAGTCTATAGCAATTTTACGGTAATTAAACATTTCCATCTATTACAAGCTTGGGAACATTTAAGGTGAAAACCATTTACTTATTCATTAACTATCATGATGTTACGCAACAACTAAATTGTTACAGAAGACCCGTAATAGAAGATGATTTATGTCAAGATCTGTCCTAACTGATCAATACTATTACGAATCTTCAAAAGCAACCAAATCCAGTGGGCAACAATATGAGATGCACTTGGAAAAGTATCCTCCCTCTACACCCGTGTACACGTAGATTGTGAACGTGAACACCAGAACCGGTATTCATAAAGGGGCTAAGTCAGATTTTGATGACCAAATATATAGCAAAAATTGACTAAGCCCTTTTATGAATACGGCCCCTGCCTTTTAATTAAATAATAAATTGTATTTACATTATGTCTACGATGTCATTGTTCAGATTTGACCCGACTGTACTCCGTTGCGTTGAACCTTCGTCAGAAGCGAGATCTGGAGCAACTTATCAGGCGACGACGTCAGAGTGAGATCAGCGCTCAGGTACGTGTATGAACGCAATACCAAAATGCACGTGAGAATGCAATACTGTACACTATATTGCTTGCTATATCTAGTGCGGATGCAATATCCCTGCCTCGATACTCATTAAGTATGTTTGAAAAGTTCACAAATACCAAACAGGAATAGTCACTACAATTTTATTATAAGAACTCGTCGTTGATATAATTATTTATCTTAATTAGACAGAAATATGACAATGCGTTCACTTGCAGGTGTTGTCCTCTGAGCGAGATCCCGACCTCAAGGTCAAGGTCAGCACAACATTTGCAGTGCATGACGGTCAGGAATATATCTCGGCAGATGGCGCTCTTCTCGTGTACAATAAAATGACCAAGAACCAGATGTCCGATGTCATGACATATCCGGTAGGATAACACTCGGCGACTCAATACTTTAGATAATCATGCCTTCGACAATGACACAGTAACATTGTTTTAATAAATGAAAGAAATAGAAATATAATAAATGATGGCTTACTAATGCAGCATCCCAAGATGTAAACATATCTGAGAATGTGAACATGTTAAATTTACATCTATTAACATGTTTCATTACGTTCATTTCTAATTCAAGACACATTTATTGATTTTCATTATAGAAATAGGTGCAATTACATAATGAATGTATACATTGATCAACATTGCTGACTAACTTATACAACGTCGTTGCTAAAATATGCGTATGTTTTTATGTGTGTGTGAAGGTGACTGAGCCAATCACAGCCGCCCAATCAGCAGCCCCGCCTTCCTCGGACACGCCCACAGGTAGCAGTGTGGTCGTCCTCGTGGTTGCCGTAGTGATACCCGCGCTGTTCCTCATTCTGCTCGTCCTGCTCGTGACTGCGTGGATGCGACGTCGTCGACGTCACGCCAACGCCGTCAGCGACCTCCCGCCTCGATATCCGGTAAGTAGTAGCACTGACATACACGGTATAGAATTGGCATAGAATATGCAAAGTTGAAGAACATTTTGAGATTCCAGAGATCATTAATTTATAATCTGCCTCGATATCCGGTACGTAGTAAAACATGATTTTGAATTTTAAAGAACATTTTGAGAAACCTTCAGGTTTTAACTTTGAAGACATCATCATAATTTGTTGACTCTGTTTCACGTTCTGCTCGATGCCCGGTACGTGAGTACCACATTGACAGCTATGGCATAGACATGGCTTTAGAATATGCAGCGTAACGTTGAAGAACGTCTTGAGATTCCTTGAGAAGACATCATCTGTCGGCTAAGTTTCACGTTCTGCTCTACACATCTCCTTTCAGAGAGGAGAAAGGCTGGAGGACCACAACCTGACGGTCGACGTCGAGAAGGGAGAGATCGTCGACAAGACCCCGACCGCCACGCCCTCCCTCACCCCGCGGTCGGAGTCGTCGACGGTGAGGAAGATCCCGCTGAAGGGAGGAGTCTGCGCCATGTCGTCCGACGACGATGACGACAGCCTCAGAAAACGGAAGTCGGAGAAATACGACGAGTTGATGAAGACCGATTCCTTTAGGACTAGATCTCTGGATAAAGAGACCCACAGGCGACAGATCCTGAGGGAGAAGGAGCTACTCGAAAAGTTGGGAGTTCACGACGTAAGGACGGTAATCGACCTCGACGACATAGCTACCCTGGAGTTGCCGAAAAGGACGAGATCTAAGAAGTCAACTCGCAATAGCTACAACACTGTTGGAAGCGAGTGTCCGTTGTTATCTGCTTCCGGTTCTTTGACAACGGTCAGTTCCATCGACAGCGGTGATCACACAGACGCATCGGATGAATTTATGATGATCATAGCGAGTACTTCGTCTCCCAGTCTCGAACCCAGACAGAATATTGAAACGTCAAATACCGAAATACCGCTCGTATCGTCAGTCGGAGTTCAGGCTTCCTGTCCAGATCAAGTGACTTCCGCTGCCGTGACGAGAACTGTGGATACACAGACGTCGAAACAATCCAGTGCCGCCAGCGACGACTCGGATTCCAGTAGCCCGGATGGTAAAAGGGAGGTAATCCGTGGACATCAGGATGGAGACCGCCAATCTCAGAGAGTTGCATTGAAACGAAGAGTATATAAGAGGTAAGCTGAACACGTTGTTGGTATTAATCACAAAAGCAATCTTGGTGTAGGCCTACAACACGAGATATATATTTTATTTAAAATATCACAACATAAATATGATATATTTTTGTATAATGTACAAAGCTAGACGGAATGAAATAGAACATTAGATTTTGGGTAAAATCATAGAAGTTGTGTCGAACATTTTGAATGAACGTCCATCAATACATTAATTTAGGTAACGGCGCTTGTGCGGCTTCTTCACAGTGTGTGATGACCTGATGATCCTGGTCATTAGTCGATTAGACATTACATCCATACATTATTAATTACACTAGCCCTGAACATGACTCCAATCATCGATTTCTGAATCCATGAAGTAGTGGCCGTATGCATAGACAGACCAAAGACAAGCGGTGTATAGACTAGGTGGTCAGTTATACTCTCCTACAAATGTCATGTAGCGTATTGTTAGATCGGACTTGAAAGGTATAGTAGTAGTGAAGTACGTCTCCCATGCCCCTGCGAATCATAATTTGACGTATTTGCAGAGGAACCAATTTGTTCAAAAAGTAGCTTTCTTTTGTAATGTTTCCCAGGGGTGAATTGATCCTCGCCAAGCTATTCAGCACCATACATTGTTCTGGTTATTCTATTTTGCTTTACGTTCTTGTTTAGACGCGGAGAAACTGAAGACATCTTCATCGACGACGACGATTTGAACGGCCCTGCTTCCGGCGTGAATACTCGGCTGAGCGGCAGAAAAGCAGGACGACGTCAGGCGGAGATTGAATCGGACCAGGGCGCCCATTCGGATCAGGCGTCTCTGGAGGAAGACAGTCCTTCCGGCACGTACAGGGCACTACGTCCGCAGATTGCAGCGCAGACGGAAGTGACTCCGTCGTGGAACAGAACCCCGAGCAGCCACGCTCTGCGGTTCGACGACAGTGACCAGAGCGACGTATCCGGGGAGTACATGCAGATCTTTCCAGCGCAGTCCAGCGTGAAACAGAAGGCGAGAAGACCCCCTAGACCCAAGCCTCGAGCTGCATCGCGCGAGAGGAACAAGATAGCTTCCGCTTTGGGACAAGAAGGCCGCAGTTCGGACGAGCGGAGTGATATGTGCGAAGAACAGGAAGCGGTGATAAGGACGGAGGAAGTAACGAAGCAAGCGCACCAGCTTTTGGGTCAGGCGCATTCGCTGGGGTTTGTTATTGGTGAGTGTGAGTCCGACTCCGACTTGATGGCGCGCGTGCGTAACGAATTGAAGAAAGATGAGAAGCGGTTGAAGGTTTCGACTGATCGTTCCAGCACAGAGGCTGGCGGTAGCGGTGATAGGGACCCGTCACCGGAAACGTCCGTGTCCTTCTGTTCAGAGTCTTCCGCACCGCTCGGAGGTGTTCCCCGAGAAGCGTCTCCAGACTCCACGGCCGCTTTGCTGGAAAGGGTCAGAGGTCAACTTCAGAGACTTTGATCGTGTGTTAAACTGCGTTATTTGTGTCGGTGAAGAATGCCAAATAATCATGATTCCATCCCGGTGTATGTGTGTGTATGTGTGTGTGCGTGCGTGTGTGCGTGTGCGTGCGTGTGTGGTGCGCGCGTGTGTTTTACGGGTTCGTGTGTGCATGGACAAGGGTTACTGTATATCCATATATCACTATGAGTGTTTTTTGTGGAATACAGTAAATAAAGATTGATTGATTGATTTCCTAAGGTATATGGTGAGTATTGTCACAGGCGAGTATGTACGTTTACGAATGGGACTTGGGGAATCATGAGAACATTAGTTATACAATCATTTAGTATAATTATCAAAATATGCTAATAAGCGAATTGATGAAAGCTGCCTTCATATTTGACTATAATTTGAGCCAATGTATTTTCCAAAAATATTTATTACATTTGTATATAGTCTATTATGTATTGCAGACTGAGTTGTATATGTCATTAATATATTCTTCTGTATTTCCTGTATATATTATCTTCAAGAATTGCCTTATTTAATGGAGATCACAAAGATGCATGTATGTGCGCGTGTGTGTGCCTCTTTGTACATTTTGCACTCATATACATTTATATTTTGTAACATATTTGTTTACATAAAATGTACAACAATGCCATATTTTAAAAACTTAATTGAACTACACATGTATATTATATTCCGTCCTTCAATTAAAGGCATACAATCACAGGTTTGTTTACATATTTCATGGTCAAATGTATTTTTACCAGAAAGTATGCACATTTGATGTGTCCACACAAAACGATAATATGTATACTAAGTGCATGTACTTTGCATTTTAAACGCCAATTCGGTCCAAAACGACAACTTAATATGTGATTGTATGCCTTTAAAATTATGCTCTTGAATAACTCCGTTGTAATGTAATTATGTATGTCGTGCCATAAGTTCTTATGTTTGATATATATGTGAACTGAAAACTATTTGTGGATGCTAACTGAAGCCTAAGTGTGAACTTGTGAAACTGTTGCTGGATTCCATTTCTGGATAAGTTAATATTATGATGTTAAACTGAAATATACTGGTGACCTATTGAAACTGCTGAACTGAAAACTATCGGTGGACTTATAAAACTGTAAAGTTAAAATAACAGAAATCTATTAGTGGACTTGTGAAAGTGTTAAACTCAAATAACTGACGTTTAAAGGGGACTTGTGAAAGTGTTAAACTCAAATAGCTGACGTTTAATGGGGGACTTGTGAAAGTGTTAAAAACCAAACTAACTGAAATATATTGCTTGATTATTGAAGCTATTAATCTGAAATTTATTTGTGACCTTTTAAAATAAGCAATGTTTAACCAAATGGTTAACCAAATGTTTGTGGAACTTTAAAACTGAAGCATTTAACATGAAATACACAGCTTAATAGAAACATGAGTCTTTGAGATAAGTTTAAAAGAGAAAATGATATATTGGAAACGATGATATTGATATGTGTATACTGTATTACTTTCAAATGTGGATACCGGTACATAAAGTAATGAGGTAATTAAATGAGGTAATTAATTGTGATGAAATTTAGAATGCGAGAAAATGCATGGGCAATGCATTCCTGCACATTCGTGTGTTCACACTCCTGTGTGTGCCATACTCCTGATGTTATTTGTCATCTATACTACTAAAATAAAGTTGGATTCGGTATGTTATATTTACGATCTTCAATTAGATGTTGAAATAATATTAACAATGTTGAAACGTTTTTGAATAGTACATGTATCACCTGTGTTGTAAATAATATATATTTATGCCACATTTTGTAATAATATATTTTGTCTAGATTGAAATGAATCATAAATTATTTTGAACTACATTGGCTTTTGTTTGCTATTATTATAAAACGCTTGGAATATTATACTAGAATATTTACATACCCCGCCCAGCCCCACAGAAACACTCACAAACATGCACATATTATTTTTCACAAGCGGCGCAAAATCCCGCCATTTAGTAATAAAACGTGCCTCGACCGACTCTCACAGGGTACCCTGTATAGTTACCGTCTCAGAGCATCAGCCAAGGCCCCATGAGTTGTACCGCGACACTAAAGGTGCGCGCACACGGGTCGATCCGTCGTAACGATGTGTCGCATCGACCCTTAAGTCTTGGTTGCGGTGGTTTCTCATCCCACACTGTACAGTACTTCAGCGTCTACGTCCTATCGCCAAGATGAAATGCCTAATGATCATTTATTACTTCAGCAGTGAAAAGCTGGCGAGTTGGCACTGACTTATATTGATAGTATTGATATTGGTGGCACATGGTCCCGTGCATTGGATGGTTGACGGCTCAGGTTGAAGTTAAGC
>JAUTBZ010153502.1:0-11514 GCA_032361785.1 Lepetodrilus galriftensis
AAAACGTGAACAGTTCGTCAACATACTCAGACAACAAGAGGTGTACATAAGCTGATAGGTGTTGATCAATGTCATTTCCTCCTGCCTTAGTGTCCTAAAGAGTTTCCAAGTGGAAGCAGGATAATTCAGGGCTTAATGAAGTTTAATTCCCGTCAAGTCAAAGCACGAACATTGACACACGCTGACCACTGGTCACTGTCTAATTACATTACTAGATTCCGAACGATAAGGTATTGACGATGTCATGTGTATATCTATTATTGATTTACTTTAACCCTCTGAAACTAGACTATTGATAGTATAACGATTTTCCTGGGTATCTGCTTCTTTGAAGAACATTAATGTCTACATGGTGTACATCCGTCTCAAACTGCGCATGTCCACAGCTCTGATCACGAAATTAGGTTACTAGTATTTCACAGTACTAGGGAATCACTTGATAGGGTACTTTGCAGGCTATGTACCTATTACCAGACTATTTGCAACTACGATATATTACTAAACGTTTTATGTTTTGCTTAATTGTTTAGCACCAGAATCTATTGTACTTTCTTAGAAGGTTTATACCTTTTCAGAAATGGTAATTGTTCGTTAGGAATCAGCCCCTGAGATAAATTGCACTTGGGAAGAACTTCTTAGAGATGGTGTAGCACTACACGGTATCAATTCCACTGATATACGTGTAGTTCTTGTTACTAGAGATGTATCGCTTTGGAAATGTGAGTTCCTAGGTAACCTAGGTTTTCATGTCCAAGTGACGGAAACATCGTCGACTTCGGAGATATTTACGGAAACGAGCGAAGTAAATATAGTAATTATTTCACACGTTGTTGAGTACAGCCATCATTTTCGTATATTTGACCATACATTTATTGGGGAAAGAAATATAAAAAAAATATTATTTTGAATATAAATTTAATATTGAGTGGTTTTGAACTGAGTTCTTCCAGTATCCGCTTTCCACGCCCCATGTGCACGCACACACGCGCACGCACATACACACACATGCACGCACAAGCACACACACACACATGCACGCACAAGCACATACACACATACACACACACACACACACACACACACACAGACACACACACACACACACACAGACAGACACACACACATACACATACACACACACACACACACATATATATATATACACACAGACACACACACACACACATACACACACACACACACACACACACACACACACACACAACATATCGCATACTTGCCCTTATTTCTGTTTTTAATACACATGCATTATACTATTCTACATAACAACGAATACATGACTGATGGTTCCGAGTCTGACACCTTAGTACGCAATTAAACATTGCATTCCAATATTGACAACATATATTTCCAACCTATTCAGATACCTTCTAACTGATCTTTTGAATACATAATCCTCATGCCTGCTGGATCCCATGAACACACATGTACATACGCTATTTGACTTGAGATGTTGCTGACCTATGGAACGATGGAATTGGATTGCTGTCATCAAATACAAGGCTAACCCTTACTTAAGCATGTTTTACGTATTTCTTTACAAAGAACATACTGGTGTTAATATCCGACACATCTGTGATTTGTATTCACAGATAACCGCAGTCGTGAAGGCTCATTCTTCTAGGAACTGGATCTCCAATATTTATGTCGTCTCATTTCACAGACATGCTGATGCCTGAGTCCATGCAAAGGTTTTGGCTTACTCCATGGCTTAAAATGTAAAATAAGCGCGTAGGCCATGGCGTAAGTCCATTTCGTGAAGGAGTCCAACACGTCTACGACTATCGTTCATCATACAGGTGCATCGGGGTTCTATATTAAACAAATCAAATGAGATCAGTTTGGCTTCAATAAAGGAAAGAAATGAGAGTCATTTGGGACTTCATCATAGCAAACTATTTACAAGATAATGCGATAATGCCCGACTAACCGTTGCCACGACAACATCCCGGATAGGGCTTGTTTCACATTACTTCCTCCTGTACATCCGGTCCGACATGCCCAATAAGCACACGCACACCTCAACGTGAAATGTGCAGGTATATTTCCTCTCATTGTATAGTTAGAAGAGGTTCTCCCATGAAGGTCTAAGCCAAATGAGGTGCACACATTGATAAATACAAGGCACTTTTCTACCCGTAAGGTATACTGCTATTAAATTGTCAAGTCAAATGATCTGAAACATTGACCTAATCCGGATACAAACGCAATTAAGATGCTGTATAGTGGATACGCGTAGTAAATTGTTTTCGAACTAAAAATAAAGCATATGTAAACAATGTGAATATAATATGTGTCTTCAAGTGTTGTGCGAAGGCGCCGATGATGATGGAGAATCTACGGTAGCGTTAACTGGACACTTTTCAAGTGGGTTCGCTGACGTTTGTAAACAAGAATACAAATAGATACAACTGTCACGTGTACATGCATGTCCGCTCAAGGTCGACAGAAAACCGATATAAATCAAATTACGATATTTTCTTTCTGGTATGTTATGAGTTTCTAAAATATGAAGTATTAGCAATTTACATGTATGTAATGATGTCCGTTATTGACTAACGATTGGACGGGTTTTTTGGTTTGGATTTGAAATTAGGGTTTAAAGTAGCTTGATATTCCTCTAATCTTCCCTGCTGACCACGCAATACTGTCCTTGGCCAGAGCACATATACAAAGCAGCGGGGGAGGTTAGATGAATCTCGAGCTACGTTTAACTATCTGCCTGCTGAAGGCAACCGGAAATGACCCAAAGAGCAGTGCCTGTACCTAATCCAGCAGGGAGAGGGTTAAAAGCGTCTTTATATAGGAAACCTGTAACACCAGTACACCCCAGTGTTGCAGTAGACCTTCCAGTAGATGATGGTCCTCACTGTGACACATTCTGAATTAATATTTACAATTTAAAGCAAACTTGCATAGTCCTTAGGCTCTTACCGGTACACTAGTGCCGGGTAGACTCCTGACAATAACTGACGAAGCATATTCTTCGGCGTTCAACACTAGTAGTCTCCAGGGTATCGTTTCTCGAAGCTCTCTTAGCCGCTAAGGGACCCAATCACTCTCTTTGCAGGCTTGCGGTTTACGAAAGGGGTGTATATTTACGCCGGACATAAACTAGGACGTAAAGCATAATTCCATGATTTACGTCCCGTCCCGATTTATGTCCGGCGTAAATATACACCCCTTTCGTAAAACGCAGGCCTGAAAACCACGCAATTACCTGGTTCGCAAGAACCGAAACCCATCATAAGCTCATTGCGTATTTATCTATGACCCAGATGTCAAGGTTGTCATGATTATTGAGACAATCACATTGTTTTTATCTGCGTAATCCCACATGTTATTGTCGAAGTAAGCCGGGATCTTGTCTACGGTAGTTTTCCGAGAGGGGAATAGGGCTAACAGTGTCTCAGTCTACCTGTTTCTCCATCAGATCTAATCCAGGGAACGACTACGTATCTTCTAAGGATGAGTACCCCCTCTCAGTGCTAAGACTTGTCTCCACAGCTGCTAAGACGGTGTGTAGCCCCGGTGGACTCGTATTGATTATCGGGAATAGTTATCCCCCCTTCCCCTCCCCTCTCCCCCCAGCTCATGCCCCTGCCCCCCGCCTCAACACTTCGCCGGTAGATCTGGGTCAGGTCATTGGAATGACTCATCGCTCTTACGTCACGAAAAATCGAAATTAAGTCTGCTAGAACTTCAGAGAAGAGACTTTGCTTATCACCGAGTTCTTTTAATTTTTTTTTACATAGAAAAGAAACCCCATAATTTCAGATCAACATTAAAAGATGTCGGTTTAACACCGCCAAAGGTTGTTTTGAAGAATTCCTTCAGTCTAGTATAGCTTGAAGCCTACATGTTGTTGCTTATATGTACTCTAGAAAGCAGGGAAAACATGTGACGGAGACCTACGCTACGCCCCCTATTTTATTTAATAATACAACAATGCTAGTTCATAAATACCATGCCCTATAGCCACTATAACAGGTGGGCACATGTCCTTGGGAATGCTTAGCATAATAAGATTTGCGTTCAAGTAATTACCTCTCTATACTGTTCTCTTTTCTATGGATGCTATCAGGATATGCATGTATCTTGCAGTTTGAAATAGACATAACAACGAGTGTCCACTTGGGAATAATCTTAGATGAAGGACACTATATTCCATAGTATGCAACAAGGACAATTCATCATTTCCAAGCTATGATATGCATGTATCTTGCAGTTTGAAATAGACATAACAACGAGTGTCCACTTGGGGATAATCTTAGATGAAGGACACTATATTCCATAGTATGCAACAAGGACAATTCATCATTTCCAAGCTATGTATTGTCTACATATATTAATTAAAACACATTTAGCAAATGGACAATATTGAGAAGGATGTGATAGTTCTATATGTAATATAACATCTTCTTCGTGTATAATTATATTCAATCTGCAACAGATGGACACATATTTATACTGAATGAATGAATTGTTTATTAACGTGTCACGCATGTAGTTACATATTAAAATTGTAAAACATATATAAAATGGACATGCAAGGCCTCATTAGGCCGAAGAGACACGAATATTGCATAGTATATTACATGATAGGTAGTAATGATAGGTATACTAAAACACAATAGCTGTATATTATGGTAGCTTATAGTATCTAACATAAGCCTATGCAGATATGTTTTGCAAGATTGACTGAATTCTTTCTCCCACAATATATTCTTTTTTTAAATAATCGTCTTTAATAAAGCAAATCAACCGACATGCCAACTAATACCAGATCCGGAGATTACGAAACTTTTTGAGTACGATTTCATGCTCAAGTTCCAATATTTTATATGGAGATTTATGAACAAATATTTGAGTTCATAAAATCAAACTAAAAATAAATAATCTGGAAGACAGCTGTGTTCGCCCAAATCAAACAACTGATGACAGCGCCGCGTAATCCGGGTCACACGTATTGAGGTGAGCTACATCATTGCGCACGGTTATCGCTGTTCGCCTCTGGACATGAACAACGGTGCCAGACTGCTGCTTCCGGTTCTGGCATGTCTTCAGTGTTTCAACTGGTGGATCTGCACACGCTACAGCGCCTCCCAGACATACTGCAGATCACCGGCAGAGTCGGACCCGGACTCTGCAGGGAGGCTTTATTAACCATATCGCACTTCGTATGCTTTTGAAGAAGCCGAGTGTTACACCTTTGTAGTCTACTAATTAGTTTTCGGAAGCTCAGTTGTTGGTCGTCTAGAAGGTGACGTCACGAACATGCCTCGTGCGATAGCATCAGTGGATGAAATAGACGATGGTAACATTTCCCATGTGGATGTTCTGGGGTTTTGTTCTGGCGTAGACTACGATTTTAGTATAGCAAAGTGAACGTGGACATTGATAGTCAGACATTTCTAGAGATCTCGATCTAGTTCATGGACGATTTAAATAGGAACATACTATTCTGATTTCATGTTTGTTAAATTCCAAGTGTTTGTAGAATATTGTTAATACGGGTAACGAATTTGGTTGCGAAGGATTTCTGCATGTTAAAGATTTATTATTATTATTATTATTATTATTATTATTATTACTATTGTTGTTATTGTTATTGTTATTGTTATTATTATTATTATTATTATTGTTATCTAAATATAACAACTTTCCTGTATGAAACCAAACCGCCTTTCTTGAGCTCATTCTCAGCAGTCCTCAAATATAGATGGAACAGTTTTATGTTATTGGTTTGTTGACTTAAAAGCTACTTAAAAGTAAACATTAATTTGTAAGTGTTCATATGATATCTGTTATGTTGTACGATAATAAATACATCTAGTTCATGGCTAAATGAGAAAAACACACTTACACAGTTGGAAATAATACCTTTGCTTTGAAACGTGATGGCGTTTTATTATTAACAGGTTCTGTTACAATCCGGGTCTTAGAAGGCGGAGTAGGGTATAAGGACGACGAGGCAGACTGTCGGGTCCTTGTCCTCTAAGACTAGGGGGCTATTCCATTCACTCTCTAGGACAACCCTGGACGTCCTGAAATTGAATGGAATACGGGACAGGTGTCGCCAGGACGTGTCCAATGAGTCCACGCTCAAGAGGTGGTGTAGCCTGTTCAGCAGCAAATTGATGACATCACAAACACAAACTGCAACGGTGTTGACGTCGGCCAGCTTGAATGCAATACTTCCTGTGAATGGACTGTTCGGGCTGTTCCATTCACGGTACGGGTTGTTTGTCCAGAATTCGTGTCCTGGACTGTGAATGGAACACCACCTAGATGAATTCGCTAATGACGCAGGTTCTGATGTCATTGTTCCTCCCTCACAAATTCCTCATAATGAGAATTTGGATCCTGGTCGAATCGTAGTTTGACTCCAATATGCAGACACATTTACGACCACGAGTGTACAGCTACATTACTTTTAGGACATTATTACGAAATTACATGTTTTGTGTGTGGAATGCATGAACTAGGAATGTTTCTGTAGATCAATACATTTGATGGCGAGTTATGTAAAGTCTTGCAAGTTTTGCGTTTGTCAATTAGGAATATGTTTGGCTCACATTTTTCTATCATACAGAGTTGTGTTTTCATTTTACCAGACATTTTGTGAAAAGTACATTTCAATTCTCATTAATATTGTAAAATTTCGACAGGATCAATACAGATAATTATAATGAATACTCTTTTAAATGTGCACTTTCCACAGCATTGTTGAATTTTTAAAATGTTCCCGACTTTATTTCTATTATTAGCCGCATGTATTGTATAATCATTAAAGTTGGTTTCTGTCACCAGAAGAAAAAAAACCTGTTTCATACAGAGGCACTTCGTATTATGACGTTCTACTTGAGAATCAGTGTTAGCATGCGTTTTATATTCATACTGATATTTTTTTGACAATAACAGAAATATGTTGAAATCGGTACAAAAACTTTCTTTAGAGCATGCGACTGAGTGAGAATGGGAAAATAACCTGCTAAACTTGCGGACGAATCAGAAACTCTCTCCATTCAGATGTCACTGTCTTCAGTTCTTTCGTCCAATTATCAAATAACTTTGTTTCCCCGACATCGATGGCCGGGCGCACGTCTGGTCTGTGTCGAACTGTCGAACGCTGTACCTGCAATTATTGCACAACCCAAGGCTAAAGTACTCTTCGTACCATCTGTGGCAATATGTGTCAGTGGGTCACATGACCTGGAGGTGCCAGCTCTCCAGGCTAGGAGGCAAAGTATTAGCAAAGGTCCTCCAAGTTCATCGCCAGAGGACAACAATCTGCCAAGAAGCATTAATAAAGCATCTTCATTGTTGTCCCACATTTTACAGTAAGTTGATTCGGTGTAATAAATGATATGGCTCTGGGATATTACAAGACGTTTCAGAGTTTAGGATTAGCTGAACATTCTAGAGTCTGGTCTGGATGATGGACAATTCGACCGTTTTCACCATAAATACACACTGTGCTGGTTTTCTGGTTGGATGATCACGAAGGAGCTGAAATAAATGGGAAGTGATGGACAATATATGGAAACTATGCATCATACTTTTTTTTTTAAATACTTTTTTATTTTGTTTTTATTTTAAAGTACATTTCACAACATTCCCAGCATACATACAACAGTAAAACATGCATAGTGCGTCTTGTCAATGGGACACATTTAAATGCCCTTATGGATTTACGTTATCTTACATTTACGTTACAGAGTTTACGTGTGTTTGATGTATGATTTCGGTTTAAATGTTGCTTTAAAAGCATGGTCGATTTTAGCAGTTTTTCATACTCATGCGAATGTCATTTTCTCAAATTTAGATGCCAACATATTTCTCATACCACAATCATGAACCTACTCGATGGAGAACATGCATATCTACTACCGGTTGATTACAACGTCAGACCATATGCATGCACATGACACCGCGCAGCAACTTCGCTCTACCAGGGGTGCGTTCAAGCTAGAATACATGAATACAATACTTTCTCCAACATGTATTGCTCGTTGAACGGCTTCGTGCGTATTGCTTTTCCTACACAGCGCACGGCCTCCAGACCCGTAGTGAAAAGTATTAATACGTATTGCTACGCGTGCTGCTGAACGGCTTCTGTATAGCAATACATATCAATACGTATTCTAGCTTGAACGCACCCCAGTATTCCTCCGACATTAATAATATATCCATCAATTCAGATCAGATTTAACACGAGTAGGCGGCGTCACTTGTATACCTTCTCCTTTACGTATTTGCGGATCAGCTATCGGAGTGTTCAGGATTGTTTGAACACCTAAATACTCTGAACTCATTTGCAGACACTTTATACGGAGTTCGTTGACTTCCGTCTACTTTAACATTAATCACTTCTTGATTGCTCCGTCAATTTCAGTGTAAATATCCAACGTAGTTTTCAACTCGCAGTCAGTGCGGAATAGAATTCCGGCGGTTTTTTTTCTGGGTTACTGGATCACGTCGATAGCTATACTGGTGACTTCATCAAGGCCAGTTCCGAGTTTATTTAAACTCTCCTCGGGGACCCGGCATCAATGGTTCGCGGAAGTTACCTTTCCGAAGCCATCACGCTATCGCGCGTTATCTGTACAGTTGAAGTGATGGTATCACCATTGGTTGGTCAGTCACAGCCGGTGCCTCGAAGGTCGACTGCAACACTAGGTGTTACGGGTGTTTCAGGTTTAGCATTCCTATAGTAAACTGACAAGCAGTGACATAAGCGAAATAATATTGAAGGCGGCTTTAAACCACATTATTTCCATACTTTACTTTTAATATGTACATACCTACTATTCCATATTCTCATAGATTTAGCATAATTGAATTCCTGATGTGTTGGGTATTTTTCAAATTAAAAAATAAAAAATATTTTCTTAATATTGTTGTGAGGGGCACAACAATAAGATGTTTTCACGTACATGTCCAGAAACATGTATTAAACGTCCTTGATGCAGATGCAATCCTATACGAAATGCGTCACACACATGTATGCTATTTCCCTAATCATAATTATTATTAGTACATATTCATCTGGAAAAAAGTAAAACAGACTATTCCTAATAATTAAAGTGATTACATTCCAGCTACTTTTTGAACATTGATCTGCCATTAGCTTAATTTAGAATTAAAGCGGAGACTGTACTGGCACTTGCACTTGAACTTACGATACTTGAGTTCAAAATCGTCTTGAGCCAGCTGAAGTCGGGAACAATTATGTGATGCTTCCATGCTGTTACTGTTCTAAGGTGTATCTCATTTGGTTACAATCAGATCGAAATAGTTCAGAACTAGAAAAGCGTCGTGGCCAAGGCCGGTAATTGAGAATTACTCTTAAAGTGTATTAACTCATTATATAGTCCACCCACCTATTATTTCTTTCTTTCTTTCTCTCTCACTCACTCTCTCTCTCTCTCGCTCTCTATCCCTCTATATTTGTATGTGTCCGTCCGTCCGTTTGTCTGTCGGTATCTCTCTATCTGTCTGTCTATATGTGTGCCTCCGTCACATCTCCTTCTATCCCTCACACATTTAGCTGTATACTAGTATCTATGACTATCTGTCTGCCCGCCCGTTTGTGTCTGTCTTCTCTGTCTTTCTGTATTCTCTCGCTCGTTTAGTTCTCTCTCTTTCTCTATCTCTCTCTTTTCTCTCTCTCTCTCTCTCTCTCTCTCTCTCTCTCTCTCTCTCTCTCTCTCTCTCTCTCTCTCTCTCTCTCTCTCTCTCCATACAGCTGACGGTCATCTTGGGTAACAGTGCAAACGATTTAAACGTTTTATCCGTCAAATACAATTATTTAAGAAATCTAATATCCTAAAAGCATCGACCCTGTATTGAAAATTTGTGTCTGCTTTAAGAATGGTTCTACACGGAATAGCGTGTCCTTGATAGAATTTAGATAGAATCGAGTCTATGCCAATCGCAATTACGGGTTCCGGAATCCGCGAGAAACCATGTGTGCTAAATAGGTCACTGTGCCACGGAAATCATTAGTTCACAGGTTACAATAGAGAGAAACAAGACACCTTTCAAGGCACACCTTGGGTCTATGCCACAGTCTCACTTACGGTGGGCTAAAATTCGAATATACTCCATCGTAGAAACATCCGTAGATCATTAGCATCACGGTTACTCTGAATAGTTGGGCCCCTTAAGTAGGAGGCTTAAATACTAAGTAACAGATAATACGTTTAAAGATTACACCGACAACCGGTTGGTAATCACAGACGTGTATTTCTTCAATATATAGTGGGTTGAATTACAACTGTAACGCATTTGATGCCACGATACTCGTCGATCGGTTGTATCGATGCATCGAATCGTACAGCGCGAGCGTACATGCGACGCGATTCGCAATGGTAGAGCTCGCATGAGCAGAACAAGTTCTACTCTTACGACCAATCGACTCGTGCGATCAAGCTATATAATGGTGTATAGTCGTTGCACGTGTGTCCGTGTAATGTCCGGCGTGGAGCGTGTTACCTTAATGTGCCAATCATGCCGGGTGTTAACACAGTTATCCATGCAGTTGTCACGATAATAGGACAGTCATGTCACACCTTGTCACCACGTGACATGTATTTTGCAGTTGATCCAGCTTTGCAATAGCATGTTATATCAGCCATACAACGGTGAAGCTGCTACAGTAATCGGTCAATCGTGTAATGTGTTGCCATAGTTTGCGAAATGTGCCACAGGTTACCAATGTATGCACATCACTATTAGATCAGTACTGGTTACAAGTTAGATATTTGCATTTTAATTTATGAAGCAATCAATGTTACATTTATATTATTCATGAGTGTACTTATTTTATTATAAAATTAAAATTAATAAATTAATGCACCTACATGTATATCTAACTAAAACAAGGTCACTCTAATCTGGCCTACTAAGTATAAGAAGTATTGGACACGTGTTTTCACTGAGGTATACTTTAGAAACCTACGCCGTCTGTTCATGGGTATTTGTAGTTGGAGAGATTGAGGATAATTACACTGAATCATGAGAAGTCCTGAGTTTCTCAGCTGACCATCACTTATAATCACCTCATTTGTCAAGATTCCTGTAAATACAGTGATAATTGTCTGCATCCTGTACACACTCTGTCATCAAATAGCCAGTTTTCACTCTGTTTCCAAAAGTCACGGAGGCCGTTTAGCGAGAACGACTTTGGGTACTAAGAACCCTCGGTGTTCTAGTATTGATTATTGGACTAGAAATTCGGACAACTTTGAGTTATAGTAGGGCTACATAGATGATTCTGGTAAACCGTAGATGATAACTCTACCTCCTACAAGTATCAAGTATGCAGACATTGCAGACAGGTTGAAATGACTGTATTATGGTTAGAATTCAACAGAATGCTTTGTGATATCATGCACCATATGAACGATATCAGTACCATTAATACAATTAACTTCCACTCCCCCTCCCCAAATAAAAAAAGGAAAGAAAAAAAGAAAGATAAAGTTA
>JAUTBZ010153513.1:0-11514 GCA_032361785.1 Lepetodrilus galriftensis
AGGAACGCATGTATTGTAACACGCCATTGTTGCTAAGCGGTTTTATAACATCCCCAATATAATTATTATGCCCAAATGTCACAGTAATCTTTCTTTGCTCGTGTAGAACATGATACAATGAATAAATTACCGATAAATCACAATGTGATCTTTATTAAGGCAAATTTGAAACTGTGTTATTATGAGAAATACCACCTAACTTTGCAGGCTATTGGTATGCTTTCAGGAGTAATATCAATATAACAAGTTGCTATACATGTCATGTCAACAAGTCAAACAGGATAATTTCTCGAATTTTAAATTTGTTGTTATTGAACTTGAACAGCATAAATCCAGAGTGAGTGAATATGGAGTTTAACGTCGCTGCAGGAATCTTTCACCCATTTGCGACGATCATAAATCCAGAAGTTAATAAAATAAAACTGACACAACTTGTTGTGATGCGTGCCAGTCTGTGTGTTGGCGCTGTGATGTGATGTGCCAGTCTGCGTGGTGATGTGATGCGTGCCAGTCTGCATGTTGACGATGTGATGTGATGTGCCAGACTTGTTATTGCGTGACCGTCTGGATGCTTTTTAAAGAATCAAATTATTTTTCATTTACATCTTTGGGCCTATTCTCGAAACGTTCTTACAATCGTACGACAATTATTATAGTATGACTACGAACTGTTCTTAGGGTAAGAAGTTTGTAAGAACGTTTCCAGGATAGGCCTCCAGGTAATTAATTTATACTGACTTAACAACGGGTGCCCGGTGCACGTATGATTTCAAAATGTCGGATTGTATCATTGGGTGTCAATCAAGTTCTGATGATGAAGTCGAGAGCTCCAGTGATCTGGCCTGGACAGTGTTAGGACCTAGCAAGGGCGGCTACAGCAGCTTGTGGTTGTGAGCTTGTTGTGAGCTTGTTGTTGTGAGCTTTGTTATTGTGAGCTTGTTGTTGTGGCCAATAGCTACCAATGACAACGTTCTGAAGTTGGAAGCTGCATGATGTTCTAGGTTGAGGTGCAAGTCCAACATTACACCAAGTATCTTGAAGGAAGAAGTGAAAGTTACTGCAGACTGACGACCATCAGATGGTGGACATCATATATCTGTTGTCACTTCATTCTATATCATTGTCAGGTGCGGTTCCAGACTTTCAAGTTAGGGGGGGCTCGAAGTGTATTTGCTCATAATTTCACCATAATACATAACATATGTTTATTGAACAACATTTTCCAATTCTAGTGGGGGGTGCATGGATCCGCCCGATTGTCACTTCCAGCATTCTCCCAAAATGAAAAGTAAAATGAAAAGTAAAATGAATGTAAGTTTAAATCACCTTTTATTGTATAAAGGGCAGATGCCTGTCAGCCACTGATATGTGTACAGCTAGCAAATAGATTGGGTATATACAAACTACAAACAGAATACATGCTAGTCAACATGGATGTATAATAGTGAGAAACATTGCAAGTTCAGGCAAACCCTACATGTAGAACAAAGGGTAGTAGTCGTAGGAATCTGTCACATTAGCACCATCAGAAAGAACTGTTACATTTGAAACAGAATTAATTTCCCAGCTAGGAAAGTGAAAGATCAATATACAGTACAGTTGTTACCCTACTGAAGAATATCTGGTTTCTGAACAATTTCATTTTGGGCGAGGTTTAGGAATTAGGATTTAATAAATCAAGTGAAGTAATAATATATAGAAGCAAGTTTAATATCTAGCAGACGTCGAGATGTCCCCAAATCTACATTGGCGACAATCATAGTGACCGGTGCACCTATCCACGAAGCTAGGTAACTACAATACTTGTGGCAAGGACTCGTACAGTTTAGGACCCCCATGGTAAATATTACCGTACTTCCATGAAGTTATTGCCTGTTGTTAAGAACTGGAACACGTATTACAAGAAGTCACTCTCACTGAAGCTACACCAAGCTGGGGTTATTAACATCAACTAGAAGTTTCCAAGAAAGCACATCTGCTACAACCAATGTGACATATTTTACTCGCCATTTTACTTACATCCTGGTTCACTACAATTAACACCAAGGCACAGAAGAATCAAACAGAATCCAATAGATTTCCCCACACCCCAGCCATTGAAATAAATACCTATTTGTACTACATTGTTAGTAACATGACCCTCCAAGTTCTGTTGATATCATAATATTACTGCAATTATATGACGGATTATTGGTACTAGTAATATCAAAATTAAACTAGACCCTCTAGCTTAGTAGAACTGTTCTGTCTGGTGAAGGCACACATGATGGAAAATACAGCAGTAGACAGTGGACGAAGTTTGATTCAGAATAAAGCCATCACAATCCACTGTACTTCAAGGTGGAGCATGTTTAATACAACAGACAACCTTCTCTGTATTGCTAATTATCACTTCATCACAAACACGAAATACTTTCATAAGGAATGTTGACAATATTGACATAAAAATATCTTAGATATATGTTGGTCAAATATCAGAGCTGAAATTAAACATTGGGTGTATAAAACATTGTCCTTAAATTTCTATCTTAGAACCTGCTTGCAAAATAGATATTGTTTTTCAGAAAGAAGAAATGTGTGGCCAAGAGATCAGAGAAGAAGATCTGCATTAGAGGGACTGTCTGGAGCAGACGTGGAGAATTGAGAGGTCAAGGTTAAGGTCAAAGGTAAGAGGAGGAGGACAGGTACGAGACTGAGGTATCGGACACTGAACACTGAAGCAATGTAAAACTCACAAATCAGTGAGAAGCGAGACACCTATTCCAAAATTCTGGATAGAAAAAAAACGTGCAATTGTTCCAAAATCCTGAAAGAATATTTGAGCATATAAAACAAGAGCACATTCTTCAATATGAAATACATTATTTTAACATCTTCCCACGTGAATTAGAATGGAGACATGATGAAAGAAAAGGTGACATTTAATTGTGCACAAACAAATCTTAAAGTTATGAAAAGAAATATTTCTGTACATTATTGGTAGGTTATGGATTTTAAATTATATGGAATAATCATGATTCTTTCAATGTCAACAAGTCTAGCGCAAACCAAATGAATACATTGTTAAACAAAAACAAGTTTTAAAATATACTTTTCATAGATCAATATTCATGTTCATGTATCAAGACAATAAATTCCAACTTTTTGCTTCTAATCGCTTGCCATGTTGGTCCGAACAATGTGACTGTAATCTTTGATCTGACTGGACAATCAATGAAGCGAGACATAGTTCCTAGATATTTTACATTCTTATTTGAAGAGCTCTTACTGTTTACCTCGCAGAACTAATTTTCAATCATGTAAATCTTAGGCTATGTGATCTAATACAGTGACAATGTCTGGACCGGTATGTGTAGTCCACTGGGGATCCTTCAGATAGCGACATACACTGGACCCGGTACTGCCCTGGACCTGATAATGCCCTGGCCCCGTTCACAGAATGATCGTAGCGCTATGAGAGTCGTAATTACAAGTTAATGCTATATTAGTTAAGATTCTCGTAGAGTTACAATCTTTGTGTGGACGAGGGGTCAGGACGCCAGTTGCTTACGACACACACCTGGATCCAATGCATCTACACATATACACCTGACAACGTCGGTATATGTGGGTATCTGTACAGGCAGATGTATACACCTGACAACGTAGGTATATGTGGGTGTCTGTACAGGCAGATGTACCGTATACACCTGACAACGTCGGTATACGTGACAACACATTTAGAATCTTACTAATCTGCAGTTGCTATCTACGGTGAACAACATTTAGGAATGGAATTTACCTTAAAATTCACAACCACTTCCCAATAAAACGGATTTAACAACATAAAATGTAACAGTAATGAGTTAATGAAAAATAAATTTCATTTGTATTGTAGTTTACCAGATCATGCCATAAAATATCAAAGCAATGAGAATCATATACATTTAGTAAGCCCCGAAATTTAGCCAACTGGTCAAATCTTCAAAAAGTTGACTTTGTAGAATGAATGAATGAGTGCTTTACATCACAGCGGGAATATTTCATCCATATTTGACAATGCTGAGATAAGTGGAACTGTGAAAGGGGCCCTACAGTTTAGGTCCGTTACACAAACCATCGTTTGTCAGACAGTAGCACATTCACTTCCAGCTGTATACAGCTGCTTACAACCATATACAGCTGCTTACAACCATACACAGCTGCTTACAACCATACACAGCTGCTTACAACCATATACAGCTGCTTACAACCATACACAGCTGCTTACAACCATATACAGCTGCTTACAACCTATACCATATACAGCTGCTTACAGTTGTTGTGCATTCATGACTGTTCAGTGGTAGGATACACAGAAAAGTTAGAAATGGTAAAAGATAAATTCAAATAAAAAGAGATATGTCGTATATGTTGTGTAAAAAAAAAGGTCGAAGGCATGCTTGGGATATGTTAGATATTGGACATAACATGCATAGCATTGATTAGACACGTCTGGTTACATGCTGGCAAGACAAGTGTGGTAGTGCTCAGTGTACAGGCTTGTGAGAGTTCCTATAAATAACAGCCAATCACAGGGAGGACAGTTTACATCGCATACAGAACCGGTAAATGCTTCTTCCAATACTGACGACCGGCGACCACCGAACGGGGTAAACGTTTTCATAAAACACATTGCAAATTAGTTTTGCTTTGATGTCTCCCACAACTAATAGACTTGCCATTCCACTACTACACTGCATTACAAGTCAGGAATATGCCACGAGTCAAACATATACAATCGTAACAATGGCAATTTACATAAGCTGTTAGGATACTAATCGCTGACAAAGTAGTATTAGCAGTTATTAACAATAACAAACGCTTGCATCTTCTTGAAAGCGTAAGACGAAGCTACAAGACAGGACTAGTGCCAGCAGCTGCTGCTCTCTCTCTCTCTCCCGGTTAGGTACAGGCTAGGTACAGGCTATTATGTCAACAATACACAGACACAACACAGTGGAATGCTTCATCAGTAGTCTAAAACATATACCACCATCACGGAATCCTGGAAAATTTACCTTATCCACAGTCATATATCCCTACTCGGCAAAACAAAACAACTAAAAATTGCAAATATTAAATATTAAATCCCGTTTGGTAGAAAGGAAATGAAGAAAACAAGCAGACACAAATGTAGTTGTAACTGTCTGCCTCCGTTCTGGTCGTAGTTTCAAGACATTTCAGAAATGTATCAAGTTGAAACTAGCTCATTCATTGCATACATCCCAGCATTGGAGCCCCACTCTGATACCACTCTGGTACCACTCTGATACCACCGACAACCGGACAATCAGTGTATGTTGAATCACAATCACAGTATGTCAACCAAATTTGTGTCTTCCAAGCGTGGCCCAACGCCGGCTGTGTCGGAAACATTGACAGTACGGCTGGGTGAGTGTCACTCTGTATGGATCGTGAATGGCCACATCCTCACAATCCATCATATCGTCCATCTTCAACATTATGTGGTCGCCATTTAGATTCCACTGGAACAAGTAGTCCTACACAAACGAAAATTGGGTCTCCATCCACGAAAGAGTTCCACAATGATATCATTCAAACAACACCAATTGAATACGGTACTCCAAGTTCATCCACGTTAATAATTTCAACTGTGTCCAGAGATGACCCCTCTATCATCAGATCCATGTCACCTCTGGGCCCAAACGTCAATTCTCATATCTAGAGAGGATACGCGCTTTCACAATTCAGTTGTAAGTGTTATCTTTCTTTCAATTTTCTTTTCGGGCGGAGCTACTTGCCAGGGTGACAACTCACTGCCGTTCCGGCTGGTGACCACGTGACTCACGGTCATCTTGGGGCCGGAGGAAGACAGGGACTTGCGCGGCGGTCCGACCTTTGTCCCGGTGAAAGACGTCTCCTGAAACACACAAGAAAACATGAGTGGGCTAGTTACTGCTATAACACTATAGTGAGATTCTTCTACCCATATGAATGACAGTAAACACTCTACTTGTACGACAACATATTTACAATAGTAAACACTCTATTTGTACGACAACATATTTACAATACACACAGCATCCACATACATTACGTAGAAAATGTTAGCTTTAAGAATCTTTTAGCATTATCGATAATTCTAATTTACATATTAATAACTAGAAATGACTTACTACTGTATATAAATACAATTTACTGTCTACAAGTATATCATTACAGTGAGAAGAGTGAACAGTGACTGGTAATGACATGCAGGTAGTGTGTCAACCAAACACTCAGTCATGCATATATAGGCCATCATGAAATGTTAAATATTAGAGTGGGGAATATTTGGTAATGTAAAGGAATAATATTTCTCCTATACAAATATAAAAGATATAAATACGAGTGTCTAGTATGGAGTCAGTAAAGATGTGTATTATGTCAGATCAGCTATACTTCTATGGTGGAGGGTGTACACAATGTATACAGACTATATAATGATGTCATGTTCAGTGTCACAGTGACGCGTCATGCAGTAAGTTTAACAACGCATGCATATCTGCTTCATTCCTCCACACTAACCAGGATCAATACTGCTAGAACATACCACTTTGTGGACAACATTGCACCACTTTGTAGACAACATTGCACCACTTTGTAGACAACATTGCACCACTTTGTGGACAACATTGAACCACTTTGTAGACAACATTGCACCACTTGGTGGACAACATTGAACCACTTTGTAGATAACATTGCACCACTTTGTAGACAACATTGCACCACTTTGAGGACAACATTGCACCACTTTGTGGACAACATTGAACTACTTTGTGGACAACATTGAACCACTTTGTAGACAACATTGCACCATTTTGTAGACAACATTGCACCACTTTGTGGACAACATTGAACCATGTTATTGAGAACATTTGAATATGTTGAACACAAACTACACAGTTCCAGCTGAACGGCTGGCAACGAGTCACACAAACACTGAACACAAAGCTGATGAGGCTGCAGAGGTTAGTCTAGACAACAATGAGATTAGAACACCACGATGCAACAAGTCAACAAGTCATGAGTGAGGACATGAGTGAGTCAGTGTGGCGTTTAACATCACTGTGAGAATATTTCACCCATTTGTGATGACACAAGGTTCATGAAGAAATTAGTGAAAGTAATAATGATATTAGAACAGGATGCAAAAAATGTGTACAACACTGAACACAAAGATCATGAAGAAGTTGAATGCAATAATGAGATTAGAACAACAAGATGCAATGAGATTAGAACAGGATGCAAATTTTCTCATGCAGCAACTATTCAGGTCCTTACAAAAACAATGGGATCTTCAGAGTCTGTTGGTTGGAGCTTGCAGCATTACATACATTACGTCTATGATTGTATACAGTGTAGCTTGTCAGGTGTAAATAATAATAATATACAGTTTTAGATAGCGCCAAATGCACGCTGGAAAGCATGCTCAAAGCGCTGTACATTATTACATCATTAGTCCTATTCCATCAGTACGTAACTGATCATACCTGTGATTTTGATTACTAAAGAGATAAAATGTTAAAATAGGAATTTCATTTACATTTATAGCATTCCACCACCTCAATCAACTAGTCTCCATTATCAATAGCATATGCATCACTTATCCCCCACCCCCCACACACAAAAAAAAAGAAGAAGAAAGGAGTAGATAATTACATGTAAGAGCATTATTGAAATGCTGCTTAAGAATTTGTATCACCTAAAAATATTTAATCATTAATTTGCTTTGATGTAGGTTACTAGACTGCAGTGAGTGAGTGAATATGGAGTTTAACGTCGCTGCAGAGTAACATGTTGCTACTGTAGCTCGCATCTGTAATACCAGTAGTAACATGCCATGGTGCAAACTCTCAACACTGATAGCAACAGAACAATGTTAGTTAATGGGGGGTCAACTGAACTGGAAAACTTCTGAAAGCGGCCCTCGGGTCTATGGTCAACACTTGGAACCATGCAAACTTCCATGCAGGAGATTAGTCCAAACTAGTTCTGCTCAATCAGGAAGCTCAAACAGTCTTCCTAGGAAACAAGTCAGGACCTGAATAGGGTTGAGAAAACTTACAATGATAATAGATGGGGCGTCTCTCATGTCAGCTGTGACCATCTTGGCCGAGTCGGGAACAGGGGAGATAACTGTAGGCTGAGGATTTGCGGGAGAGAAGGATGGGGCAGGACAGCAAGGCGGGGCTTGGGTGGGGGCGGGACAGCAAGGCGGGGCTCTGGTGGGGGTGGAAGACGCAGCAGGACTAGGGTTTGTCAGGGACAGGAAGTCAATGTCCAGAGGAAATGGGTTAGGAGCGGCAGTGTTGGAGAGAGGGAGAGGGTGGAAGAGAGCAGGATCTATCGACATAGACGCTTCCTTGGCAGCAGCAGCTATAGCAGCATTCAAGTCCAGCGGGAACGGCCTGACATCCTCGTCGATAGAGACGTCGACATCTTGATTGAACGTTTCATCAACTGTGTGAGATCCTATCAGAGCAGTGAGGTTAAGGGTACTGTCATCACCAGGGAAACGTGGATTCACGGACTCCGTGATCAGCTCAGTGCCAGGCTTGATTACGTCACTTGGATCAGAGTGAGTAGAAGTATCCTCAGCTCTCGTCAACTCAGAGACACAACACACCCCATGTGTTGACTGTGAAGTAGTATTGGCATTGGTAGTTGACACGAAAGAATCTCCTGGGGTCAGCCGACTTCTTGAAATATTGCCAGCATCTGACACTGGATCACTGACAGGATTAGTGACAGAGTGGGAAGGCAAGGGGGGAAGTTCTACTGGGTTAGTCAAGCTAGTGGCGGGGAAGTCAATGATTATCTCCCCTGAATCCCCACAACCGGCAGTTAGCGGAGGGTGAAGCTGGGTTAGCGCTGATATGGGGGTAGCCGACATGCCGGCCCCTGAATCCAGCACCTGTGGTCCCTGCGTGGGGTCAGCAAGCACCTTAGAGGGGACTTTGGGTCTAGCAGGGATAGGAGGGGGCTGCTTAGCCTGGAGTCGGTCTGCAGTCTGACGTCAGGAACAGAATGAAAACAAGGCTTACAGTACATGATGTGACAAACACTTACAGTTCACAAACATACAGCTCAGAAATAAACAATTGATAAAGAGTACATTAATATTGAACATGTTACAACTTTGTACAAACACTTGGTGACATACTGGAAGACCCCATATAACACTCTGTGACATACTCGAGATCCCCTATTTAACACTCTGTGACATACTCGAGACCCCCGTGGATCGTCTTACTCTCAGAACAAGAACTGTGACAGCCCGAGTGATATAGCTGCAAGTGAGTGAGTGAGTGAATGAGTGAGTCTTTATTAAAAGCTACTTGCAGTACTATGCAAATGTGAATGAAGTGACATTGCTGATTTCGAGCCAAAATGATATTTTCCCTAAAATATTGCTGTTTGATTAATAAAAGTAATAACATTTAGTGAAATGTATTCAAGCTAGTAATAATCTGTACAATACAGCTGGTATATAATTAGCATCTAATTACAACAATACAGTACAGCCAACACTATATCTGGTAATACAACACCAGTATACAACATCTAACCATGCACACACACTTTCACTTCCTTAACAGGAAATAACATTTAATCTAGGCCAATAGATATTTATATCCCATTAGATATGATAAAAGTGGGGAAACTTTGTTTTGTTGCGGAAATCTGCGAGCTCCGGCTGGCACGGATGAACAAGTCATGACAAGTGCATTTTATCGTGATCGCATCATAAATGTAATTTCTGTATAAATAATGAATGGGCTCCTGTGGGACAGGAATGGAATTCTGGACGTTTGGTTCCAACGCCCTCCCACAGTGCTAGAACCTGCTCGATCTGTAATGAAGCGTGATTAGACCGCGGACACAGTGTAAGTAAGCGAGTACAGGGAAGATCTCCATACCTGAGGCACTCCCGCTGGTAGACACGAACTGTTGGGCATAAACACGTCGCTGTTCTGACTCAGCTTCCGGTTCCTCTCCGCACTGTCGCTGTTCTGGCTCAGCGTGCGGTTGATCGACGTGTGGGACATGTGTGACGTGTGAGACGTGTGCGATACATTGCTGGATGTGCTCTGCTTACCGCGCCGTTCCATACTGGTGTATCTGGAACAGAAAGCGAGACGTTCAGTGGATCTATGTCGTCATCCTATAGCATCAGTATCGACAGTAATCAATACCACATGATGCCTGTTGAGGATTTGGTATCTACAGGGCTCTGGACTAACATTCTCAGTTACTTGCCCACAGAGCAAGTCAGGGCAAGTAGCAAAGGCATCAAAGGTGAAAAATGTTAAAAAGTAGGTTGCCCGCAGTGCAATTTAACTTGCCCCTGTACGGCGGGCATATGTTAGTCCAGAGCCCTGATCTGTCATCTACATTATGATTGGGTATCTTTATTTTGTTTTGTTTGCATTTGTGATTGGTGCTGCTGTAAAGATCTGTTCACGTATATCACAGCTTGTCAGTCTAGGACAGGAGGAAATCTGCAACATCCACAGCAAAAGATGTTGCAGTAAACCTGAGTGAGTGAGTGAGGGAGTTTAACGTCGCTGCGGGAATCTTTCACCCATTTGCGACGATAAAGAATTAAGTAAACCTGAGAGCACCAGCTGGTACTGACAGACCAAGGCTATCTGCATTGCCGCTGTACAGACAACATATCATATCAATATTGCATCAAAAAGGTAACTTTTACGGACATTGATGGTGGGCTCCCAGGACGTGATTTAAACCCAGACATTCTACCATTGCACTGCCACCCATCCCATATTTGGTATCTGGCATCACGGTGCCTGTTGCCACCACAGTGTACTCACCCGTTCTGGGCGGCGGGCAGGGTGACAGTAGGAGGACCAGGGAGATGCACCACCTCCACCGTGGGTACGGGAGAATAACTGGACGTGTTCAGGGAGGTGTTCAGTGCCGCGGCGTTCATGGAGGCGTTCAGCGAGGCGTTGAGAGGACTGCTGCAGGGGGACCTGACAGGACGGAGAAGGACATTGTTATCTCAGACTGATAGGACTACTGCAGGACTACACTAGTTACAGTACCTTCAAGCAACAGATGTTAGGACGGAGACTAATGAAGTGAGGAATATTATGAATTACGGCAGTGAGGAACGAGATGAGATGTAATGATTTATGATGAGAACAAAATGTGATATAACAATTCATGATGAGAATAATATGTAACATAAGGATGTGTGATTAGAACAAGATGTGAGACAATGATTTGTGATGAGAACAAAATATAATAGTTAATGATGGAATTACTGGAACTACACAATAGTATTACAAAACATATCAACATAGAAATGCACCATCAATGCTACAAGTTGTTAATACAAGATACAGGAGGAGTACAGATATAGGTGGTGTTCCATTGACAGTCTTGGATGCACATTCTGGACAGGGGGCTGCTCCTTTCTATTCCTGTCTGTACTTTCTGTCCGACGCATGCGCAGTTACCAAG
>JAUTBZ010153524.1:0-11513 GCA_032361785.1 Lepetodrilus galriftensis
TTTGTGTCTCTCTCTCTCTCTCTCTCTCTCTCTCTCTCTCTCTCTCTCTCTCTCTCTCTCTCTCTCTCTCTCTCTCTTCGCGCGCGCGCGCTGTTTAACTCGTATAGTGCTTCTCTTATGTTTAACTCACTTTGCGCTTCTTTTTCTCTCTCTTTCTCTCTCTAACTTGTTGCTCTTCTTTCTCTCTCTCTCTCTAACTCTCATCCGTCTCTTTCATTCTTTCTCTCTCCCTATCTCTATATATACATGTATTCATATCTCTATCTTCTCTATGTCTCTCTCCGTCTCTATCTAGTTATCTGTACACACCCTTTCATCTTTCTGTCTTCTCCTCCTCCTTCTCTCCCTATTCCTTCCTCCCTTCCTCTTCTATCTCTTTCTCTGTCTCTGTCTCGCTGTCTCTCTCTCTCTCTCTCTCTCTCTTCCTCTCTTTCTGTCTCGGTCCGTCTCCCTCTATGTCTCTCTCTCTCTCTCTTTCTCTCTCTCTTTCTCTTTCTCTCTTTCTGTCTCGGTCCGTTTCCCTCTATCTCTTTCTCTCCAACCCTCATATCATGTCTCTGTCTCTCTCTCTTTCTTTCTTTCTGTCTCGGTCCGTCTATGTCTATCTCTCTTTCTCTCTTTCTGTCTCGGTCCGTCTCCCTCTATGTCTCTCTCTCTCTTTCTCTCTTTCTGTCTCGGTCCGTCTCCATCTATCGGTTTCTCTCCAACTCTCCTATTTATATTATGAAGAACACAACATTGCGTCCCTTGAACCGTTTATCGTCAAGCCATTCACTAGTATTTATGGGCCGCTTCACTGACTATTGAAGCGTGGGACGAACGCGTAATCTGTCTGAATGAAAGCTTGACTGGAGTTCCAACGCTTGGAATAGATTCATGAATGAAATACCGATTGAAGACGTACACTATTGAAATCGATGTGAAGGAATGAATGAACAAAGTCCGACCGACTGATTGCGTGAATAAATGCAGAAATTCCTCACGCATGACATATTTCGCCATCACGTCTAGCAATTCGCGGGAATGAGCGAAAGGGCGGAAAGAAATCGAATTTCCGAATACGGCGCTTCGCCGGAAGTCCACCGTATGCTTCAAATATCTCGGAGAGCCGGATCCTCCGGAGTCATTGTTTCAGAGACCAGCCTTTCCGGATCCGCATTGTCCCCGGCGGCAATCCCCGGGGTCAGATTCCGACTGGAGTTCACCTCTCGTTAATCTAAACAGATTACTTTCCAGCGATTCAGAAGACCTCCAGTTTAGCCACGGTTCAAACGTCCTTGCCTTCCATTCATGTGGAGACCCGTAACTGGTATTTGTATTACTCGAGAAACAATAAGCCAACTGGACTCCGTATGTCCCATCAAGAGTAATTGGTATGGTTTCACACATCGCTCGACCGGCGTTAATTTGTCTTTCCGGCGCTGCACAGGAGGTACAATAAAAGGCAATTGATTAATTTAACTGCAAGGGGCGAAACTACCGCACGTCGAGTTCTCATCTGATCGATATGAACGTATATATTGACGGGAGTCGCGGCAGAGACATGGAACCGGTTTAGCTAGCGACGTCCCGCGTGGTCGTGTGCAAACCACTAGGACAAAATGGTGCCAGAAATATTAAGTACCATTCAAGATGGGGATTAAATGTTCTTACTAGTGATGTATGGGGCCAGATTTTGTTTGGGTGCGGGAGTGTAAAGTGGTGTTCGGAGATCTCTCTGTCCCGAGTCATTTTGGGAAGGCAGACAGGCAAAGCGAACAGGTTGAAATGAATTGCGTGTAAGGGGAGAAATGACAAATTGCTATGTCTTAGGACATGTATCTACTCCGGGATTAAACCCTGACGAAACTATCATTGGATTTATCGACTAGGTTCGCTTGGTCTGCTGGGTGTACGCCGATCTAGTCTACGAGATAGCATCTGGTCTGATGAAGGAAATGCGTCGAAGAACGCATATATATTTATGACACTCTTCCTGCACTATGTACTGTATTATGGCATTGGCCAGCGTGCCCTAGTCTATGAAATTACGTCTGGCCCACGGAAGTACTTGAAGTCTTCATGAAAAGAATCATGGCCATTAGGGACAACGTCTGGTTTATGATATATGGATGTTTATCTCCTATAGAGACTCCGTCCTAAAAGAACAGGGCAGTTTTTGTGACCACGCGTGCCAATAACGCATAAAGATTTATGATTAGTTTCCGGCCTATTTCCGGAAGTTGTAATATGCGAACGTTATTCCTTCCGGTACTGGGTGTTTTATGCTATCAGATATCGGGGCCCTACTCTTGCACTGTAACAAGCCTATGCGCATGTTGGTTTTCAGTATAAATATTCATGCGTGAGTGTGATCGCCATGATGTCGGAAAAGGTAAAGTCGTTGGACAAGCATAGGAATAAATAATTGCTTAATAATAGAGTATTCTTACAGTAATGCTAACATGAATAGCAGATATTCTGATATCGGCGATAGCACCAGAAATGTTCATCATGATAACTTCAGACTTTAAAAAAGAAATTGGGGTTTAGAGCAATCTCATTAAAATCAGATACCAAACTGATGCTCAGATAGTTGGGTCCTCTCTACGTTCACAATAATATCAAAATGTTTAAGGAAGGAAACGAGATAGGATATTAATTAGAATGGGTTTAGAGTCACTTTCAAGATTATTTCACTCATTTCACGGATTTACCGTTTAGGCCAGGAGCAATCCCGCATCATACTCCCGCTGAATGTTGCAGTAAAATCTGCGAGCACCAGCTGTTACTGACAGACCAAGGATGATAACTGAATTGAAGTGAGACGTTAATAAATGTAATTGTCTGTCTGTCTGTCTGTCTGTCTGTCTGCATTGCCAGAAAATTCCACTCTACTGTTTCGGATGTCAAGCAGCCCTCATCCAGACCTGAATACGTCAGATTTATTATTCTGTCCACTGATGGCCATCATGAAATATTACACAACTGTAAATTAGAAATTGCCACAACTGCCGATAACAATCAATCACCTACAGCCTTGATATAGGACGCATCACCATAGAAACAGGCCATCATCCAAACGTAATGATATTAGACTGCATATGTAAATACTCTCTGGAATATGTGAATACTATTAATGCTAGGCTGCATAATAATTGATAAGGATGCAGGATGAGGCACTATCTGTTGTACGCTCTCACCAGAAGTCTGAAGAAGTCGTTATTAAGTCAGGCATGAAGATTCTATGCTGTCCATATCACTCTCGACGACGTGTTTTTAAAAATTGTTTCCCAGGCAACACGATAGGGAATTGGTTGATGTTTTTCACTCTCCAGAATGCGATCAAATACCAGTTGAGTTGTCGATATCGCTGCCACCGTAATTGCATTTTTTTTTATTAGAAATCTCATCCATATATAATCCTATATAAGCCTCTTATTGGCTTCTGAAACTTATTTCCGGTAGACAGACATAAATGGACTTTCTCGCGAACAAGTTTACTGGTACATGGCCAGTTTCCCGGGTAAAATAGCTATTTAATTCCGGTGCAGCGTAACGTAAATCAATGTCAAACCATTTTTATTTGGTAATCTAAATATTGTCTATCCATCACATTCTTTAATTAATACAATTTCAGTTATTTTCCTATTGGTTTGTGGCATGGATTATCGCTATTAGTTATAATACAACCTGCCGTGGATCTTATCACACGTACCTCTTAAAACGTAAACGCAGCATGAATTTATTAATGCCATATGTAATGTGACATTTAAAAATTATATTTTTTCGACGTTCAGTCCATTACGCCGTTTTCGTCATTCGCCATTTGAACTGTCAACGCTTTGACCAGTACCGCCCACTATCCCACCCACACCCCACCTACAAATTCATAAAGGTCAGCAAATGCATAGTTCAGTCAGTCTTTGATAGACAGGGCAACAGGCAGGGATACTGTTGACGTCCTTGGCAGCCAGAACGCGGTGACAACGTCATTGATTCATAAAGCGCCAAACCCCTGATTAGTGGGGCCTCTAGCAACCGCCAAACCTGTTCCCTCACCTTCAACCGCGTCAACGTGCGACAGGAATCCAAATTTGTATTAAAACTATACGGAGTCGCATGCTTCATGTGAGTCTGCGAGTCTGGAGACTGTACATTGCATTACCGGGACTGTTAGACGCCGTCTAGCCGGTCTAGAGTGGTCTTAACGTTATCAGCGATGGCCTAATGCCCAATGGTCGTAATTGTGTGATGCTCAGTGACGAATCAAGGTTCGCACTATATATCATTCACTGATGATTGCGCAAAGTTTTTCTCGTGGCAAATTAAAGGCGAACATCATCAAGATGATGCGTCAAGGTCATTATTGTAGTGACTAAGATTAGGATTGAATGATATCTCCCTTTCGGTCAAGATAAAGACACAAGGTGTCTAATACTGCATGGGACACTATTATTTCTCATGGTATACGTTTTCCTTGGATGTCCTCAGACACAATGACTGACTGTTCCCTAGTACATTGCATCTCAAATGACGTGTATGAGGAAGCACTGCTCCTGAGCGTTAGAGGATAAACTGTTATGGACCAAGATTTGTGTTCCAAAACGACCATGGCAAAGCTGTTCGTGCACGTCTTGCAATCCAGTGTCTGCAGAAGAACCCAATTCATATCTGACCGCGGCCAGCGGTGCCCCCTGATCTATCGCCAATAGCTACGGCACCCCAGGGAGGTCCTGAGGTAGACGTGTCCATAAGTGACGACCCCGGTACCGACAGGACTCCGGGAACTGTGTGTGGTGCGACATGAAACGTGGCAGTAAATTCCCCAAACAATGATTGGCCACCTGATAGTCCATGCACCGGCGGTGCAATGCTGATATTGGCAATATAGGTGGTGGTAGTAGTAGTATGGTGTGTGTGTGTGTGTGTGTCTGTGTGTGTGTGTGTGTGTGTGTGTGTGTGTGTGTGTGTGTGTGTGTGTGTGCGTGTGCGTGAGTACGTGTGTGAGTGTGCGCATGCGTGTTTATGTGCGCTTGTTTTAGATGGGGTGGGGGTGGGTTGTGGGTTGTGGGTTGTGGGCCGCAGTGAGGTGATGACTTCCTCTATCCTACAAATGACCAGAATGTGCTGGTATATTAGTTACCAGCGTGATTTCCGGGGTGTACGGGTTTTTACAAGCTGAAATTCGGTCGAGGGGCCTACGAGAAATTTCAGCTTGTAAAAGCCCGTACACCCCAGAAATCACGCTGGCAACGAATTTATCCAAAATCGTAATAGTTCTACACTATAAACCTACCGGATTTGTGGATATTCGTGTCGAAATATATACGTATACGTAAAGTGCAAGTCAATGGGGGTTGTAATGACATCACAATCATTTATGTCCCACTATGAGGTCATAACTGTTATGTGTCGGCAAACCAGGGTTTAAAACTTTTCACAGGCCTCCTCTCAACCAATCAAATGTTTTGGATAATATAAGTTATCTTTAACTTTCAATATTCAAAGACATATTCTTCATGTTCCAAGGACATGGTTTTCTAGTCAGCTGGTCAATATATATTAGGATGTGTTCATTTTCTATTAATAACTAGAAAATTAATTTGTAATGCTACAATCCTACGTGAAATAATATATTTAATGTTAAATCACAGTAATTTGGAAATATTATAAATGTCTCTAAAAAAATTCTAAATTGCTATAAATAAAATAACATTGTAAAAGTATATTATCATTATTACATCAACCATGTATATTCTATTTATAGGAATTTTAAAATATTTTAGTGACATAAATATGCCTGTTGCCAAACTTCTTGACTTTCATGGCACTGAAAGAGCCACACCCCTTTTTTAGTGCATTCCCGTACTCACTCACGTGCCTGGTGCCAAAACAAATTAAGCAGAGGCAATACAAAGTAATGCATTCTTAGGGCACAGATTACATATAGCACTGGCGATAGATTGGAGAAAGTTTACAACTTGCGCTTGCCTATGCAGCCAGGCTAGGCACCAAAACTATGTTCTGACAGTATCTATTTTCTCATGATATGGTCAAAACTACAGGCACGTCGCTTCGGGAAGTACACTTTTCAACAGGTAAATTTGATATCCATGCGCATGCTCTATACTGATGACCACAGTGTAATATACTGGGCAGTAATCAAGAAAGGACGTCAGAGATCAAGTCACGTTTACGCTGTCAATCTTAATGAGGCAAATCGCTGGAAAATACCTTCAAGATAAACCAGACTCCTCGCAAAAACACGCGAACGGACGGCTACCCTCGACTTCTGCTGCTTTCCATTGATGGTTAAGTCGTGTGACCTTCACACATTTCGATTCATTGCGAAACGCTAAGTAAATGGTTACCTGAATTGTTGACTTCGGTGTTTCCTTAGGCGTGTAGTTGCTGAAAAACTTCGGTACGGGCGATTCACAAACAAGTCTTCCGTCACAACTTCGCCATTACTGTGGTCACGTGACGCCTTATACACCAATCGTCACAGTCTGAAGGAGTGATGCCCAAAATAGACTGCCGAGTATTTCATCTATAGTCTGTTTCTAGATGTCAGTGTGGTCCGGTCGGCTGGACGCTTATGTAAATTTAGTCCGTTATATTTGGAGAGACGAATATAAACCCACACGCAGTGTAATCAATACATTTTATTTTCCATTAAAGAGATCATTAAAGTTGTTTTTTTTGGACCTCACTCCTTACCATTTGGGCATATTTCATATATTATTGTAAGATAGAAGGGATAAATCATATACAATACCTAATAGGAAGTGTGAGACATAAAGGCATAATATCACATATATTTATGATCGTTTGGTACTAGTTCTTAGCTACAACTACAAAATATATTCACTTGACATACACAAAATCATGTTTGTACTTCCAAAAACCTTTCCACCGCTGTTTGGTAGTAAAATATCCAATGCAACCCCCTGTAGTCTACTGATAGACAACCTGAATATGGTCGTGTTGTTATTTTCTTAATTATGTATATGCAGAGGGACATAACTCAGTGGTACGACTTAAACATATAATACGCACACGCAACGTTTTCTCGTTTGATGCTTCAAAGACAAGATATATAGCGGAACGTTCTCCTATTTCATATAAAATATGATTATTTTTGTAACCGTCAAGTACATCACTAAATAACAACTTAATTGTGGGTGGATAAATCAGGCGCAATTAGTCACAGATCGAAATTCGGTTGTCGATCAACTGTGATATTATGCCTTTAACAAGAGAAGTATCAAAGACATCAGGGCCAATTAAAAATTACTTAGCAAAGCCCGGACGAGGTTTATCTAGACCGACTACCATTATGTCAATTCTGTATGATAAACCTAACACCTACGTTAGAATCTATGTAGCCACAAAAGGATTGTTTTTAGTTAGAATGGTATGTCCATTCAATATTACTAATAACTCAATATCGAAAACAATCACATTTACTTCATTATCAACTATAAGTGTCGGTTGTTTACATACTAGTGTTACAATATAGACAAGTTACTAAATGATGGTACCAATGAATCATTGATACACTTGATCATTTCTATTTTTGTATTTCCACAGCCATTTCACCCAATACTACCATTAAACTGAAATACACAAAGGTGATGCCGATACTGTTGAAAGACCATAAACCAAAGGATACATTCATAGGTTAATTCTCAGGATAACAGCACTATTTGTTAAATGTTCATAATTGGATAATCGCTTCATAGAATCTTAGAACCAACCAGGTTTGCCTCTACTGACAACATGTTCCTGGTCTACTTGTACAAGTTCAACAAGTTGCTGGTCCTGCTGCTGGTCCTGATTTTTATTTGTGTAATATTTAATAAAAGTAATCATTATTATATTTAATCAACTTGGAAATGAGATATTTCATGATATATGATAATAGTAATTTATTTTGTAAAACATTCTCAGCCAGTGATTAAGTTACTTCACTAAGTCTCTGGCGTCTGCATGCATCTATTAATAGACGTTTAGAAGGGCCACATTTTTATTCTGAATTCTGAATCAGATACACCTGAAAAGTCCGATTCAGAAATGAAAGAAAAGTCCCGGTTCAGAAATGAAAGAATCAGAATCAAACAGAGTCGGACGTCCACTTCAAGTTCAAAATGAAAATTACTATTACAGACTATATTATAGTAGGGTTTTAGACAGCACATCTTCAATCATATACTTTAAGACAGTAGATATTTTGTTTTGTTTGATACTGTCTTGTAAATGCCACGAGTCGGCTTATTTTCGCTGGCTATCGCGGCCAAACGCGTTCTCTGGTAGCTAGCTTCCTAAGCTTCACATAAGACACACCGTGAATGGTCATGGTGCATGATCTCGACCAATCAGGTCGCGTGTTACAAATAGGTGTATAAATGGCTGCATTTAAGAAAGTACATTCAGTCATTCGTACTGTAGGCCTAATTCAAATGTCGGAAGAAATTTTTATGATATTGATAATATGTTGTAAATATAGAAAGTGCAATCACGGAAAGTAGGTCCAAATTTATATATAGATTTATTATTTTATTTAGACAATCGGTCTTTGCCAAAGTGCATTAGCTTAGACCGATTGATTTTAGCTAAGACATTGGCCATCGGGCCACTGCTAATGTCGCACACTGCTCATGTTGAATTACTCGATGAGTACTCGAATACTCGCCTGCAAGTCGCGAATCGCAATTGGCTTCGGTTGCGAAGCAAATGAGCAAACTAGCAGGGCATCATCCTCTCCCGGATTTAAAAAACCCTGAGACGGTCAAATAAGCGATTTCCTGACTTTTTCGGTCGTATACTGCAGTAGGCCTACTGTAACGTTTTCGAAAAGCAAACTCATTTTTAAATACAAAAATCTACATATCCGCCATTGTTCATTATACAAAGGGGAACTCTAAAGTACTCGGGTATCAATTTACTACTCGAGTAATACATGTACTCGACCTGTACTCGAGTACCCTGGTACCCGTTTCAGCCATACTCCACATTACTCCACACATAGGGCATGTCATTGATTAATTAAAACTATGACTATATATGGCCTACATAAACCATTGTTTGGGAGCACACACCCAGACCACACTAGATAACAGTGTGGGTTTTATCTTTACAGATACCAGGAAATCGCATTTTGTTATGCCTACATTTCGAAACGCTACCCAAGACAAAATCTTTGGTATGGCTACATTATAAAAAAATGCAACATGCCATAAAAATACCACTGGATAACAGGTGCGAAAAATGTCAATTCTTGTTCTGTAGACACCAGAAATCGTATTTTATTATGTTATTTCAAAATTTAAAGGACACAACACTACATAACAAGTATCTGTTCTATATAGGGCCTATACCAGGAAATCGTACTTTGTTATATCTACATTTCAATATTTTTGGGAACATCCCACACCACTAGATTTAATTTAATTATGCGGATATTAAAAATAATTATGGCATGACCAATCCCATTTTGCTTCCGACGGGCCTGCACATCAAACAAACTGCTGACAGACCAATAACTGGAAGTCAGCATGGCGACGACCGGTTATGTACGGCCTGAATGAAAACTGTTGATACTAAATAATAGTGAATATACACAAAACAGCCAGCTTTATAGACTGTTCTTACTGTACCACTTGGAAGCTCAGGTGTTCGTGTACAACCCTCATACTTAGCTGGTCGTGATCTGGTACCAACAGAAGTGTTATAGCCGATGGGACCGAACTGGTGGACTAATGACCAACTTTGACCAATTGCAATGATGACAGATTTTGGACGGTGACGTAATCGACGTTGACAGGACTCGGACGTCAAGTCAGATGCACAAACACTAAGCAGGGATACATGTGTTGGAGTAACTCTTGTGGAAGGCTATCCACCATTCTGCAGAACCCAACCACATCAACTAAACAGACTACGTTGGCTGTGAGACGATTGCTGCGTTGACAAAACCGGAAGTTGCTAAACACTCTCACTTCTAACGAAGGTTCACTATCTTACACCATTACTTTGACCGTCATAGTCTAACACCCAAACAACAGTAAAAAATGCCTACACGCATTTCAAGAGAACTGGCGTTAATGAAGTCAGATAAATAGTAATGTCATTTAAATGGTGTATTGAACTTGTATGTATTGATGCATGGAATGGTCATTGCCGATGGTAGACTTTAACTTTATCTTATATTTGTAAGGACATATACTGTTATGAAATGTTTTAATTTCGTCAGATTGAGCCAATATGTTTATTTCGCATGCTTAGTGGTGTTTATTTCGCATATTATCACTGATAATAATAACCGTTATATGTAAACGCATTACTCAGATAATTATTTCATTGAGACACACCATAATTTATTAGAACGTCATTATTGTATTTTCAGTTTTGATTGTATTGTCAAGTGAAGTTGACCAGTGGATACTTTCTTTTTCTCACCAGTTTATATACTCCAATAAATATAAAGGGCCAGCAGCTATTCGGGGGGTGGGGTGGGGTGGAGGGGGGATCTTTCTGCCAAATTTCGGAATTAGGTTTGAAGAATCTGGTGCAATTCTTCTTCCATTGCTATCTGCACGTTCTACAGTGTACAGGATTTGGAATGTAGCCTATTTCTCCGTTGTTCAAATAATATTTCACTATATATGTATACATGCATATCAAAAGGGCTACTGGGCCTTCAGAAGTATAGGCCTGAGTGTGTGTGTGTGTGTGTGTGTGTGTGTGTATGCGTGTGTGTGTGTGTGTGTGTGTGTGAGAGAGAGTGTGAGAGAGTGTGTGTGTGTGTGTGTGTGTGTGTGTGTGTTGTATGTTGACATACTTGCGCACTCACGGACTTGCCCCTACATATATCTGAACTCATAGCCATGCAACTAGATCTGTCGGATCCTCTTGACACTTCGAACAGTTACTCCTATCCAAGATGGTCACTTAAATATAAATCGTTTGCTTACCGCTCCTTTTCTGTTTTCTGTAGCTGCTTCTGTAAAATGGAATACCTTGTCAACTGAACTTCGTCTTGCCCCCTCTGCAGACTGCTTTACGAAACCTAAAAAACCTATCTGTTTCGCAAATACTTTATCTCCTAACTTTCCCTTTTTGTATGATTACCGTTATATTTTATTTACTAGTATAAGCGCTATGACTGAGCGTACCTTCATGGTGCGGAGTTTGGCGCTATAGAAATGACCATATTATTATTAGTTATTGTATTATATAATATCAGATTCATCTTTAAGTATTACAGATTGTTATTGGTTTGTCTCAGTGTCGTGGAGGATTGCATATTGATATTGTACACATTAGTCTACTTTACGTGGCTAGGAATAACAACGTTGTAGAATACATCTAATGCAATCTAAAATACAGTAGTGCATGGATATCCACGTACCTCCGGAAAACCATAAGCAACCATCGAAGACGATAACAAAACAATATATCGGTTCACGTACTGTATAATGCTATATATATATATATCGATATCAAGTATATCCACTCACCTGTGAACG
>JAUTBZ010153535.1:0-11513 GCA_032361785.1 Lepetodrilus galriftensis
CGTATTGCTACGCGTGCTGCTGAACGGCTTCTGTAGCAATACATATCAATACATATTCTAGCTTGAACGCACCCCTGATCACAAGGTGCAGCTGACATTACTGGTGATGCTAGTAGGACCTGCATACCTGTAACAGCACCAGGTCTGTGTATTAGGACCTGGCAGCTGGGATGTCTCTTCAACAGGTTACACACAAACACCAGGGCAGCCGGCAGTGCAACACTGGGGGCAGTCAGACAGATCCGAGACATCTTCTTGGCAAACGCTGCCACCAGATACGAGGGGAGATGTCTGCAGAGGCAGGAAACATGTGATGTTCTCATGAGAACATTGAGATATTTTAAGGACATAGAGGTGCATTAAGGGTATGGAGATATAGGAAGGACCTGGATGTACAGTAATGACATGGAGGTATAAGAAGGACATGGAGGTATAGGAAGGACATGGAGGTATACATACGTTGATGACAGGAAGAGATCAGTGAGGTGGAAGAAGCGGTCCCTGTACTTGACGTGGAACATGGCCGGCTCCAACAGAGTGTACAGCTTCTCGTAGAACTCTGTGTACTCCCTGCAAAGTAGAACACAACCAGGACATCACACATCTGGTCCCTGGCCTACATTTCATAAAAGGGCCATGGTCTGGGCCTAAATTTTGGTATATGACATGCTTTTATTATAGCAGGAAATTATTGATAATACATATAATAGGTTATCAGTGACCCATGGCTGGTCTACCGATATGACCCTTTGTGAAACGCAGGCTTGGAATTTAACTTTGGTTTTACTCCGCGCAACCACTGACTTAACTCTTACGGTCTTACATGGAAATGACTTTCTGATATACGGTATACAGCATAAAAGCTTACATGTTGTATTTATTGATGAGCAGAAACAAGCCATCCAGAGCTAGGAGACTGACAACACCACCTGTAACATGAGACATGTAGCATGAGACATGTAACATCATATTGCATATTGCTAATAACATGTAGCATGAGACATGTAACATCAAACACATCATATTGCATATTGCTAATAACATTTATGATGGTTGCTATGAATGAAATCTGCATCAGATGCCTTTCATGTGATGCTACAATGATAGTGTTAGCTGTCAGAGTTGAGTGAGCTATGTGTAGCACATTTAGATGTCTGATCCAGGGTTGGAACTTAACTTTAAAACCTACTCGCCCAAATAATGATATAAATAACAACATATGAAATTTCTACTCGCCCATAGGATACCTTTAACATTACGAGAAATGGATCGGACTGCCGGGCGAGTGGGAACTTCTAACACTGGCTGGGACTCGTTTCACGGACAATTTTAAGGCTATGTTAGCATGGAATAGCACTGCGATTGTTCTATGGAAGAGGCGGCCAGGTGTCATTATAGCTGTTCATAAAGTGTGTAGTTTGGGCTATTTTGACGTATTTAAATGCTAGTAGAAGGATATTGGAAGCTTAGTATGAGAAGACAGAAATTTGAACCCAATAAATGTTCTTGTATGTGCTGCTATCATCATTGAAAAAACCCACAATGTATAAGATATTATAATATGGCAATAGGGCGTATGATACTGTTAGTGTAAAACAATGTAACTGGCCACACTGCAATGGTAACGATAACAAGATTTTGTTCTGCCCTTCTCAGATTCATTGAGGATTTTCGTGTTATCTAAACTCACTTCCAGGAGACTTGCTAAGAACAGGAAGAGAGGTGCGATACAGATGTCCGTTCAACAGCTCCTGAAAACAATGATCAGACAAAACTCTGCGAATATGAAAATATTTGAAAAAAGTGATTTGTTATTTACACTGGCACAGGGAATCCTTTACCTGTACACAATGCCACATGTAAGAGCAGGTTATTGCTTTTAGTGATAGCGGGATTCTTTTAGCCATGCGCAATGACCCTTAGAAACAATGTGCCACACACTAGAAAAGCGGCACCTCGCAGACCAAGCTCCTCTAAGATCATCACGTGGCTCACAGCTGCACTTACGATGGTGAACCGGTTCCCGACGCTGTCCCTCAGGCTCTGCAGAAAGCTGTTAGCGCCCGTAGGCATGTCGCCCATCGACCCTTCCAGATGGCTCAAGTCGTCGGCCTCCGATGGGACGGGCGAGATGTAGTTCATCTGCAACATAGATAGAGAAGAGAACTTGAGATTTTGTTACATCAAATGAACACAACGAAACAAGCCTGCTTGGAAACAGGGTGAGTACATTTTTTTAAATTACGTCAAAACGGGAATCTTTTACATGTTGAGTACGAATTCATGCTAAAGGTCAAATTTTATATAGGGATTTGTGAATAAAACGAGCGAAAGCATGAAATTGTATGGACCAGAAAATCTGCCATATGACAGAAAACTTTCACCCATGGAATTGTACTGAAAACGTTTTGTTATCTCAGGGTCCGAGTTAATTGTACTGAAAAAGTTTTGTTATCTCAGGGTCCAAGTTAATTGTACAGAAAATGTGTTGTTATCTCAGGGTCCGAGTTATTACCTCATCTTCAAAGCGGACGTCCATGGCACTGGGTGGTCGACTGGACGTGAAGACGCCGCCCCGGGCCGGACTGCCCAGCGGTGTGAGTGCCCGCAGCATGCTGACCGACCCCGACCCCATCGGCAACATCGGGATATGCACGTGACTGATCTACGGCCGGAAATACACAACATGTGAAATACGTATTTAGGCATGGTCGAGAAGTGAATACTAACTACGGGCGGAAATACACAACATGTGAAATATTTATTTAGGCATGGTCGAGAAGTGAATACCAACTAGAATTAATTGATTGAATTAATATATTATAAATGAAATATACATACATATACAAGGACAAAATATCTATTGATATTAGATGTAGAAATGTTACATTTTATATGGCTACCTGTGAACAAAACTTTAAGTTGAATATGAAATCTTACTCAAAAACAATTTGTACTGTTACGTCACTGATCTGGTATTTGTGAATAAAACACTGTCAAATATGGTATTCAACCTCGAGTATCATATCTAACGCATCAGTCTGCAATATCAGCATTTACAACAGATCGCACGTGGACCTTTGAAAGTACCTTTGTTGTGCCAGTGTAGACAACAACTACTCCAGTTGGTTCTAAGACCAGCAGCAAATCCAGACTCTGAAAAAAAAAGGTTTTAAAAAATACTTCATTCACAGTACAGCTTTGCAACATTCGGGACCCTGTTACTTTCAACTGTGCAAAGTGTGCTCAGACAGACAGGTGACGTCACTCCAGTAAGCTGTACTGATTGAAAGGAATGACTCGCACACGTCTGAGACAAACAAGATGGTGGCACAGCGTTGTCTTTGATGTGTTGACAGCACCTGGGAATGTATGGAGGCGTTCCTTTGAGCGCAGTACACTGTCTAGAGTACGCCGGACAGACACTTTTGTCAAAGGAATGTGTTGCACAGTTCTCGGACACTGTGTGGGCTGTACACGTTAGCGAGGTGGTGCAGACGGCACAGAAAACGTAGTGACGTCAGCACATCTAAGGCAACTCTTTGCCGTCAGCTTGCTTGTGCAAGATGTGTGCGAGTTGTTCCTTTCAATCAGTACAGCTCACTGGAGTGACATCACCTGTCTGTGCGAGTACAGTGTACTGCGCTCAAAGGAGTACGGAGACTGCACAGTGTACGAGTACAGAGGTGCAGTGTGCAAGTCGTTCCATTGACAAAACTGTCCTGTCTGGAGTATTCCGAACACTTCACAAACATGAAAGGAACAGATCCAGGTTACATGTTACAAAAGTTGAATATTGTAGACGTATACTTGGTGTCATGGACTGTCGACTAACCTCAATTGCCACTGCATCTTTAGCTTGCAGCACGGCGATAGAGCCGAAGATCAGTTGACTCAGATCGTTGCTTTCTTCAAATTTCACGCATCTGGACGGAGAAAAATGTCAGTAAAACTATTTGAATTTACATGTGAAATGTTGAACTGAGTAGTATTGTACTGTGTCGCAATAACATATTTTTTGAGCAAAACGATTTTTCTACAAACAGACAGCATGAATGAGTGAATATGGAGTTAAACTACAGCGTGAAAATCTCAGCATCTTGCATGTTTCTGAAGACTCACCGGAGTTGCTGTCTGTATGGCACCATAAAGCACAAGTATTGTTGGCCACAGAAATCTTTCGAGATAAATGCTTTGGACGATTTTCCGAGAGGGCCATCTCTGTTCAAAAACGAAATAATCTTTTCACAATCACTTGGATGACAACTGCACTGCAACAGTACAGACATCTCATTATATTGACGACATAGTTACCAAAAATTGTTACAATGAATGAATTAATTAATTAATATTTTATGTTTACGGCGGGAATATTTAGGGAATATTTAGGCGACGACATAAAAACTTACAAGTGCAGTTCAGATAGATGACTGGACCTTATCAAACAACACCAATGTATCCGTGAATGCTTGCCATATTATTAAATTTACTTCAATTTCACGGTCAACCGACTGTGCCCGTCCCAGTTCTAAAAGTTCTGTCACTCTGCCGTTAATCCAGTCCCGATGCCGACATCACAGCCAGAACTTCGCGGCGCAGATATTAACATACCTAATCGGAGGAGCAGGCTCGGTCCAGATGTGCTCGAAGCAGACCTCAGGCTTGATCGGTTTGTCGAACTCCGAGAAGCTGTCATTGGCGATGAGCGAGACATTCTGTGAGCCGCTGGGGGTGCGGAAGTACGCCCCGGGGGATTTGGTAGCGCCGGCGGGGGATGGCGAGTGGAACCGGTGCAGGGAGGAGGAAGAAGCGGTCACTGCAGGCGACTGGGAACGACTGAAATGATGGGCTCTGAGATTATGAAACTTTCTCGATTGAAATGACGGGCCCCGAGATTTTGAAACTTTCTCCAGTACGATTTCATGCTCAAGTCAAATTTTAGTTTACAATTACACATTTAAATGGGAGCTTCAGTATGAATTCATAATTAAAAGGTTTCATAATCTCAGGCCCGGAAATTTATCAAAAATTTATATTTTGGAGATGTTGGTAATTTTTCATTCACTTATATCATGGGGTATCTCTCGATACTAAATTTTACTAGTAGAATCTCCTCACTGTAGCACAACAACAAATCTGTTGTAGCAGATAGCTTGGTGTCAAGCCTCATGTGCAGACCAAATAAAGGAGATTTTAATTATATTTTATTTTAATTGACTACGGAATCAAGGGATTCCCCTTGTCACAACTCTTGGGACAAGAGAATAATGCAATAAGAGATGGCTGGCTAAGTAATTGAGAAGAAAATGTATCATACTGGTAATTAATTAATGAATTTCTGACAGCCTCACCTGATGGCCGCCATGTTGTTGGAGTTTGAGCTCTGCCCGCGGGACAGCCCTGCGCCCGGAGACGAGATCCTGCCGGAGAAGCTCCAGAGAGGAGACACGCATGGCGACTGCCCCGAGATGTTGGTGAAGAGCCGCGACTGTGTGCTACTGGACTGGTTCATTAACTGGATGAAACTTGTGTTGTCCAGCGTACCTGATAGACCTGTCTGCTCCTAAATACAAAGAGAAAAAATAAATAAAAATTTAAACTTTATTTAATTTTTTTAATTGTTTTATTTTTTAAATTGTTTTATTATTATTCTTGTTTCTGTATTTTATTAATTAGGGTTTAGAGTCATTTTCAAGATTATTTCACTTACATCATGACTTGTCAATTTTAGGGCAGGAGGAAACCTGCAACATCCATAGCGTTGAATGTTGCAGTAAACCTGCGAGCACCGGCTGGTACAGACCAAAAATGATACCTGCATTGCCACTCTACAGACAGTGCATTTTATCGATATCGCGTCAGAAAGATTACTATCGTGAAGATTGATGCCGGGCTTCCAAGACATGGATTTGAACTCAGGACCTTTGGCTTCAAAGTCCAAACATTCTACCACTGGGCTACCACCAGAGTGAGTGAGTGATTATGGAGTTTAACTAATGCGGGAATCGTTCACCAATTTGCGACGATCGTAAGTTTCTGAGATTTTGTGAACGCTGCATAGAATGTCCAATAAAAATCTGTCCATACCTCACATCTGGCAGTCCTGATCCTCCACACCGAGTGCAGTCCCATCACTGTGTCGTACGTGAAGGCCACGGACGGGCAGCTGCTGGTGAACACTAGGTGCTGCGAGTTGTCAGTCATGTAGCAGACTTTGGGCGAACCTCCGCTGCCTGTATGTAAAAACAGCATTAAACCTGTACAATACAGTGTGTACAGCTCGTACAATACAGTGTGTACAGCTCGTACAATACAGTACAATACAGTGTGTACAGCTCGTACAATACAGTACAATACAGTGTGTACACACCGACAACAATGTCATAAAACTGATTTGGATTTAAAATTCGGTCGTTTAGTTAAAAGTTTGTTATATTATTATTTTAAGGCATCTTCTCCATAACGATATATAATTTCTGTAGATTCTACTTGTTTAGAACAGCATGTTATATTGTTATTTTAAGGCATGTTCTCCATGACGATATACTAGTATATAATTTCTGTAGATTTTATTTGTTTAGAAAAGCCTGTTATATTGTTATTTTAAGGCATACTCCATATATATTTTCTGTAGACTGTGCTTATGAGTTAGTTAATTATTGTTTTACATCACAGCGGGTGACAAAGATTGTATTTGTACGTCTGCCAACCTGAAGTTTTCGTAATGATAGGAGCCACCTCATCCAAGGGATGAAGCATGCTGAAAAGGACTGTTTGGTTGGGTGCATTTCTGAAATAGAACATATATAGACAAATCAGAATGAAATGTTAATTTATTAGCCATTCGTCAGTTTACAGCAAGCAACAGTCAATACTGACGAACCAAATGAGTGACTGATTATGGAGTTTAACGTTGCTTTGGGAATCGTTCACCCATTTGCAATGATCTGACAAACCAATTATGCTAACCAACCACGGATGCTAACTGCACTATCGTAATCATAATTGATAATCATTACTAAATATTTCCATCGATGATAACTGCAATTATCGATATATATAGTCATCCATGTTAACTTACTTCTTTGGCATTGTGATCTCTGCGTGTGATAGAGTCCTTTCAAAAAGAAGTCCATTCTTCATTTTCCAAGCTTTGGACACCTACAAATACGCCATGTATTAATCAGTGTTCGAAACAGAGTCTCTCTGCATGCCTGCGACAGGTTATTTTCAATGAGTAGCGGTGAAGTTCTAGCCTTGCACGTGCATATTTTGTGTTGTTTTTGTACTTACCAGTCCTCATGTCTGGTAGTGAAATTGCTGGAATTAACTCACATGACATTTATCCCAATGCTAAATGTATTGTAAGGGCTCGTACTATTCAGTATAATCATAGTACTAATCAGCAAAGATAGTATTTCAAGCTGATAACCCTTTGGGCAGAGGATGGGCTAGTGCAAATTCAGTTTATTTTTGTAAACATTTGTAAACAAGAGAATATTGCATATATTTGAGGGCTGGTTAAGTTACGAAAAGAACATTTGTTATTTGTATCACTATTTGGGCTAGTAAGTTTTAAAGGTAAGTTTCTACCGCTGGTGGCATACGTGAAGAGCTGCGTACCTGGAAAGGCAGTGTGGCCACATACTCCTCCCCTCTGTCCATATAGAACGTCACATTACTGGACTGCACCACACACACGCCATGCTGTTTCACACCTGGAAGTGAATGAGACGAGGCAAAAAAAAAATAACTAAATTATTTTGTTCGACATTTCTTCTTCTTTTTTTGTATTGGGGTTTAGAATCGCTTTCTAAAATCTTCCACTAATATCATGACTTGTCAGTTTAGGACAGGAGGAAACCTGCAACATCTGTAGCGCTGAACGTTGCAGTAAACTCATAAAATCATTATTGTATTTCACGGATACTGAAAAGACGACATCTTATCGGACAAATGTTTTATTTATGAAAATAAAAAACAGAACAAGTTATATGGAAACACTAACCTGAAAAATCGAATGTAGGGAAAGAATCCAAAAGTACGTCTTTCTCTGGCAAGACAAATGTACACCACAAAGCCTAGGATGTATAAAGAGCATGTACTACATCACAATACAGCTTTACACATAATTTCTATAAAATAAGGGAGTTGAAACCGAACGTTTAGTGCACATTGATGCACGAACCGGGAATAATAATGCCACGCTTTGAGTATACCTTGGGGTGTGGATTTGACTAACATATCCATTATTATTATTATAATAGTATTAGGTCAAGCAGTGTTTGTACATTCAAAGAGGGTCCGGGGGTCATATATGAAAATGTCCATGTTAAAAGGTATGTGTGACCCCAGGCAAAATTACAGATTTTACCTCCATTAACATTGGGTCTATGGAGAATTGACCCCGCTTATTATTTTCTTAATTTCGAACACTAAGGTTGAGACATTTTAGTCGTATGTGGGCGACACAACACTGTGACGGGATGCGTACCTGGAGTATGGGCGTGTCTACGGTGCATGTTTTGACGACGTTGCGCACGCCGTCTTGGCCGCCTCTGCTCCACACCACGGTGTTCCCGCTGACGTACAGCTCCTCGTCACAGCCCACGTCCTCGCCCCCCTCACAGCCCACGTCCCCACCCCCACAGGGCTCCAACACCCACTGCTCCTTCTGCTCAAAGAAATCAAAACATCATTAGATATCATATGACAGGCCACAGAGATCACAAAACCTTTGAGTAGCATTTCATCCTCAAGCTTTAATTTTATGGGGTTTTTTTAATTTGTTCTTTCATTGGGGTTTAGCAGTGTTCAAAATAGACGCCTGCGACGGGTTATTTTTATCCTTGCATCGCTTTCATGATTCTTTCACTTATATATATTTAAATGGGCATTTGTGAATAAAAAAAAAATTTGAGCATGAAATCATACTCAAGTAAGTTTTGTAATCTCTGGTCCATTCAACTAATTTTTAATATTACTGGACTTTCCTGTATTTAGGCTGGTAACAAAATCCGGTCTACCCGCCCCAAATGGAAAAGCTTTACATATTTAGGTCGATGTCTTAAATTCAGATTCAATATTATAGTAGCTAGATCAAGGCAAGTAGTTTCATGTCTGACAACAGGTGCCCAAGGATAGAAGTTCCCACTCGCCCGGCGGCCCGATCCATTTCTCCTAATGTTAAAGGTATCCTACAGGCTAGTAAAAATGTCATGTTTTGTTATTTATATCATTTTTCTGGCAAGTATGTTTTAAAGTTAAGTTCTAACCCTGGGTCCCTCAGCATGTTAATGTAGAACCTTGAACAGACCAATTTTGTTTATAAAAGGATCAACTTGACTGCCCACCTTGGAAGCATCGTGCAGTGTGATGTCCTTGAAGGACTTGAGCAGTGTGAGGCCATGGTCTGCTTGGACGGTCCTGGGAACAGGGAGCTGGAATCTCCCGGGGTGGTGTTGGCTGTACTCGCGTCCAAACGGCACAAAGTCCTGGGTATCGCAAGCAGCGATCATATCATCAGGATCCAGGGTGGAGGTGGAGGGTACTGCTCACGTTCAGCTATGCTGGCCACCCAAACAAACAAATACGGTAAACATGAATTATAAGGCCATGTTAGCAAGAACTAATTTTTATTGAATGGGAGACAACAACAACAACAAAATTTAAATAAAATAAAAAATATATATATAATTCCTATGAAGAAACAAGAGTCATGAGAATAACACATTCTTTTCAGCTGTAGTACGGACTTGTCAGATGTTTAGTTAGACAGATACTTGGTAGTCTGCTTGTATGACGTGTTTCGTTCGCAAAACAAAATTGCCGCCATTTTGAATTTGGGGAATTACAAAATACTCGCCGACTATTCCGAATAAAACTTTCTACAGAAATATATAATACTGAAATAGATTGACAGCAATTTTGAACTTGTATTAATTATTTGATATATGTCTCAAATTAGTTATCATTATTTTCCTTGGTCCTGATAATATAAAATATTATTCTAGAATTTCAATTTCCAGATCCAAAATTGAAAATCCAATAGTTGGTAGTTAGACACATTCAAACTTTTGGCATGGACCGTTGATTTGTAATTTATTGGAATTAATAAACTATCCATATTTCGAAAAAGTATGTGATCGAAATATAGTAAATCCCTACTACCCAATACAAGCATGTAATGTATTCAACTCTTACCACGGATGATCTGCTGCTTTGGCATTGACAACAAGTGTGTTACAAGTTACGTACATTTAAATCTTTATTTAGTAATACGTACATCTATATAATATATATCAACACCACATTTTCCATATCAATAATCTTATCATGTAGTTCCATCAACGATAATTGCGATTATCGATATATATATATTTAGCCAGCCATATGTTTTAAATATCCATCCATGAAACTAAGAGGTAACTTGTTAAAGCAGTTCAAGGTTCGTACCCATGAAACCTCTCTACAGTGGAGATGATCCTGGCACGCATGTCGTGGAACTGTACGTGTTCCATGTTGGGATTCGGAGGCGACGAGTCGTCGGGAACTTCCTGCTGGAACTGCGTCATCACCTGGTCCAACTTGCTGACAAACAGCGGCTTCAGGCGAGGCCATGGGAATCTGACATCAACCAAATATCAATATATTAAATACTATTTGGAACTGGTCCACTAGACTCAGATATAGCAGACTAAACTTTGAAACCACTCTTCTATACTTATACTTTAAGTTTAACCATCTCCCTGCTTGAAGGCAACACAGCCAGTTCTTTAGGGCATCTCTAGTTGCCTACAGTGTGGAGAGTTAAACATGGTATAGGCAAATGCCATAGATCTTAGCCACAAGCCAGGGACTAACAGTATTTCACTTTCAATTGCAGGCTATCCACAGTTGTTTATTATACACAACACTTGAAAACACAGTAGACCTTGCATATAATGTACTCATTGGGACCGGCTATTTTTGTCCATTATATGCAAACTTTGAAAGTCTGTTATGCCATAATTAGTGCTATACCGAGGCTTCAGTACAGACGAGTGTCCGGTTTATATGAGGTCTACTGTATAAACAATGCCTGTGGATCACTTAAATAAATGAATTTTGATTTAGGATTTGTTGCATCAGAAGTGACATAAGATTAGGAAGGAATACTTTGTCCAATTAATGTATCAAATGATTCCTACATCACGTTAAACATACCACACCATGTGAATATAGCAAAGTTTAAGTGGAATAGTATCCCTGTGCTCAGCGGTGATTCGGTTTCTGTTGACCTATATTTTTTGGGAGTGGCAGACGTTTCGCTCCTAAACCTTTACCCCCCAGCCTTTTCGCCCCTTAACAATCCCCCACCGGCATTTCGCTCCCAGTACATGGACCAGTTCGCCCCCACTACATATTTTCGAAGGTACCGGTCGCCCCCACCATATATTTTATTATAATATGGCTGTTTCAATATTACACTAAATATGACGGGTACCTTCAGCCTTTAGTCGCATGGTCGGAAA